>CAWUFW010021032.1:0-132758 GCA_963921515.1 Calotriton arnoldi
GCCCTTCGTTCAGTTTGCATGTGCCTGCCACTGGATTCAAGCAAGCCTGGCTGATGACGGCTGGAATGCCAGAAACCGGTCCTAGGATGCTTGTTTCCGGTCCAGGGAAGACATGGCTTGGCAGTTCGGGCTGGACTGTTCCCATGAGGCACAGGGTCAGACTGATTTGCATATGGCCATGTCTGAACTGGGGTGGTGGAGTGAGCTAAAGAATGATGATGGATTAAACCCAGATCAGTTGACTGGGGGTGAGTGTTTGATTGGCTCAAGCGTTCCGTCCATCATCCCCTTTTGTATCGCTTTGTTCGCCCTAAGTTGGCGGGGGTATGCCCAGACGTGGGTCCCTTGCTCACTTTGCCACTGGATTCAAGCAAGCCTGGCTGATGATGGCTGGAATGCCAGAAACCGGTCCTAGGATGCTTGTTTCCGGTCCAGGGAAGACATGGCTTGGCAGTTCGGGCTGGACTGTTCCCATGAGGCACAGGGTCAGACTGATTTGCATATGGCCATGTCTGAACTGGGGTGGTGGAGTGAGCTAAAGAATGATGATGGATTAAACCCAGATCAGTTGACTGGGGGTGAGTGTTTGATTGGCTCAAGCGTTCCGTCCATCATCCCCTTTGTATCGCTTTGTTCGCCCTAAGTTGGTGGGGGTATGCCCAGACGTGGGTCCCTTGCTCACTTTGCCACTGGATTCAAGCAAGCCTGGCTGATGACGGCTGGAATGCCAGAAACCGGTCCTAGGATGCTTGTTTCCGGTCCAGGGAAGACATGGCTTGGCAGTTCGGGCTGGACTGTTCCCATGAGGCACAGGGTCAGACTGATTTGCATATGGCCATGTCTGAACTGGGGTGGTGGAGTGAGCTAAAGAATGATGATGGATTAAACCCAGATCAGTTGACTGGGGGTGAGTGTTTGATTGGCTCAAGCGTTCCGTCCATCATCCCCTTTTGTATCGCTTTGTTCGCCCTAAGTTGGCGGGGGTATGCCCAGACGTGGGTCCCTTGCTCACTTTGCCACTGGATTCAAGCAAGCCTGGCTGATGACGGCTGGAATGCCAGAAACCGGTCCTAGGATGCTTGTTTCCGGTCCAGGGAAGACATGGCTTGGCAGTTCGGGCTGGACTGTTCCCATGAGGCACAGGGTCAGACTGATTTGCATATGGCCATGTCTGAACTGGGGTGGTGGAGTGAGCTAAAGAATGATGATGGATTAAACCCAGATCAGTTGACTGGGGGTGAGTGTTTGATTGGCTCAAGCGTTCCGTCCATCATCCCCTTTTGTATCGCTTTGTTCGCCCTAAGTTGGCGGGGGTATGCCCAGACGTGGGTCCCTTGCTCACTTTGCCACTGGATTCAAGCAAGCCTGGCTGATGACGGCTGGAATGCCAGAAACCGGTCCTAGGATGCTTGTTTCCGGTCCAGGGAAGACATGGCTTGGCAGTTCGGGCTGGACTGTTCCCATGAGGCACAGGGTCAGACTGATTTGCATATGGCCATGTCTGAACTGGGGTGGTGGAGTGAGCTAAAGAATGATGATGGATTAAACCCAGATCAGTTGACTGGGGGTGAGTGTTTGATTGGCTCAAGCGTTCCGTCCATCATCCCCTTTTGTATCGCTTTGTTCGCCCTAAGTTGGCGGGGGTATGCCCAGACGTGGGGTCCCTTGCTCACTTTGCCACTGGATTCAAGCAAGCCTGGCTGATGACGGCTGGAATGCCAGAAACCGGTCCTAGGATGCTTGTTTCCGGTCCAGGGAAGACATGGCTTGGCAGTTCGGGCTGGACTGTTCCCATGAGGCACAGGGTCAGACTGATTTGCATATGGCCATGTCTGAACTGGGGTGGTGGAGTGAGCTAAAGAATGATGATGGATTAAACCCAGATCAGTTGACTGGGGTGAGTGTTTGATTGGCTCAAGCGTTCCGTCCATCATCCCCTTTTGTATCGCTTTGTTCGCCCTAAGTTGGCGGGGTATGCCCAGACGTGGGTCCCTTGCTCACTTTGCCACTGGATTCAAGCAAGCCTGGCTGATGACGGCTGGAATGCCAGAAACCGGTCCTAGGATGCTTGTTTCCGGTCCAGGGAAGACATGGCTTGGCAGTTCGGGCTGGACTGTTCCCATGAGGCACAGGGTCAGACTGATTTGCATATGGCCATGTCTGAACTGGGGTGGTGGAGTGAGCTAAAGAATGATGATGGATTAAACCCAGATCAGTTGACTGGGGGTGAGTGTTTGATTGGCTCAAGCGTTCCGTCCATCATCCCCTTTTGTATCGCTTTGTTCGCCCTAAGTTGGCGGGGGTATGCCCAGACGTGGGTCCCTTGCTCACTTTGCCACTGGATTCAAGCAAGCCTGGCTGATGACGGCTGGAATGCCAGAAACCGGTCCTAGGATGCTTGTTTCCGGTCCAGGGAAGACATGGCTTGGCAGTTCGGGCTGGACTGTTCCCATGAGGCACAGGGTCAGACTGATTTGCATATGGCCATGTCTGAACTGGGGTGGTGGAGTGAGCTAAAGAATGATGATGGATTAAACCCAGATCAGTTGACTGGGGTGAGTGTTTGATTGGCTCAAGCTGTTCCGTCCATCATCCCCTTTTGTATCGCTTTGTTCGCCCTAAGTTGGCGGGGGTATGCCCAGACGTGGGTCCCTTGCTCACTTTGCCACTGGATTCAAGCAAGCCTGGCTGATGACGGCTGGAATGCCAGAAACCGGTCCTAGGATGCTTGTTTCCGGTCCAGGGAAGACATGGCTTGGCAGTTCGGGCTGGACTGTTCCCATGAGGCACAGGGTCAGACTGATTTGCATATGGCCATGTCTGAACTGGGGTGGTGGAGTGAGCTAAAGAATGATGATGGATTAAACCCAGATCAGTTGACTGGGGGTGAGTGTTTGATTGGCTCAAGCGTTCCGTCCATCATCCCCCTTTTGTATCGCTTTGTTCGCCCTAAGTTGGCGGGGGTATGCCCAGACGTGGGTCCCTTGCTCACTTTGCCACTGGATTCAAGCAAGCCTGGCTGATGACGGCTGGAATGCCAGAAACCGGTCCTAGGATGCTTGTTTCCGGTCCAGGGAAGACATGGCTTGGCAGTTCGGGCTGGACTGTTCCCATGAGGCACAGGGTCAGACTGATTTGCATATGGCCATGTCTGAACTGGGGTGGTGGAGTGAGCTAAAGAATGATGATGGATTAAACCCAGATCAGTTGACTGGGGGTGAGTGTTTGATTGGCTCAAGCGTTCCGTCCATCATCCCCTTTTGTATCGCTTTGTTCGCCCTAAGTTGGCGGGGGTATGCCCAGACGTGGGTCCCTTGCTCACTTTGCCACTGGATTCAAGCAAGCCTGGCTGATGACGGCTGGAATGCCAGAAACCGGTCCTAGGATGCTTGTTTCCGGTCCAGGGAAGACATGGCTTGGCAGTTCGGGCTGGACTGTTCCCATGAGGCACAGGGTCAGACTGATGTGCATATGGCCATGTCTGAACTGGGGTGGTGGAGTGAGCTAAAGAATGATGATGGATTAAACCCAGATCAGTTGACTGGGGGTGAGTGTTTGATTGGCTCAAGCGTTCCGTCCATCATCCCCTTTTGTATCGCTTTGTTCGCCCTAAGTTGGCAGGGGTATGCCCAGACGTGGGTCCCTTGCTCACTTTGCCACTGGATTCAAGCAAGCCTGGCTGATGACGGCTGGAATGCCAGAAACCGGTCCTAGGATGCTTGTTTCCGGTCCAGGGAAGACATGGCTTGGCAGTTCGGGCTGGACTGTTCCCATGAGGCACAGGGTCAGACTGATTTGCATATGGCCATGTCTGAACTGGGGTGGTGGAGTGAGCTAAAGAATGATGATGGATTAAACCCAGATCAGTTGACTGGGGGTGAGTGTTTGATTGGCTCAAGCGTTCCGTCCATCATCCCCTTTTGTATCGCTTTGTTCGCCCTAAGTTGGCGGGGTATGCCCAGACGTGGGTCCCTTGCTCACTTTGCCACTGGATTCAAGCAAGCCTGGCTGATGACGGCTGGAATGCCAGAAACCGGTCCTAGGATGCTTGTTTCCGGTCCAGGGAAGACATGGCTTGGCAGTTCGGGCTGGACTGTTCCCATGAGGCACAGGGTCAGACTGATTTGCATATGGCCATGTCTGAACTGGGGTGGTGGAGTGAGCTAAAGAATGATGATGGATTAAACCCAGATCAGTTGACTGGGGGTGAGTGTTTGATTGGCTCAAGCGTTCCGTCCATCATCCCCTTTTGTATCGCTTTGTTCGCCCTAAGTTGGCGGGGTATGCCCAGACGTGGGTCCCTTGCTCACTTTGCCACTGGATTCAAGCAAGCCTGGCTGATGACGGCTGGAATGCCAGAAACCGGTCCTAGGATGCTTGTTTCCGGTCCAGGGAAGACATGGCTTGGCAGTTCGGGCTGGACTGTTCCCATGAGGCACAGGGTCAGACTGATTTGCATATGGCCATGTCTGAACTGGGGTGGTGGAGTGAGCTAAAGAATGATGATGGATTAAACCCAGATCAGTTGACTGGGGGTGAGTGTTTGATTGGCTCAAGCGTTCCGTCCATCATCCCCTTTTGTATCGCTTTGTTCGCCCTAAGTTGGCGGGGTATGCCCAGACGTGGGTCCCTTGCTCACTTTGCCACTGGATTCAAGCAAGCCTGGCTGATGACGGCTGGAATGCCAGAAACCGGTCCTAGGATGCTTGTTTCCGGTCCAGGGAAGACATGGCTTGGCAGTTCGGGCTGGACTGTTCCCATGAGGCACAGGGTCAGACTGATTTGCATATGGCCATGTCTGAACTGGGGTGGTGGAGTGAGCTAAAGAATGATGATGGATTAAACCCAGATCAGTTGACTGGGGGTGAGTGTTTGATTGGCTCAAGCTGTTCCGTCCATCATCCCCTTTTGTATCGCTTTGTTCGCCCTAAGTTGGCGGGGGTATGCCCAGACGTGGGTCCCTTGCTCACTTTGCCACTGGATTCAAGCAAGCCTGGCTGATGACGGCTGGAATGCCAGAAACCGGTCCTAGGATGCTTGTTTCCGGTCCAGGGAAGACATGGCTTGGCAGTTCGGGCTGGACTGTTCCCATGAGGCACAGGGTCAGACTGATTTGCATATGGCCATGTCTGAACTGGGGTGGTGGAGTGAGCTAAAGAATGATGATGGATTAAACCCAGATCAGTTGACTGGGGGTGAGTGTTTGATTGGCTCAAGCGTTCCGTCCATCATCCCCTTTTGTATCGCTTTGTTCGCCCTAAGTTGGCGGGGGTATGCCCAGACGTGGGTCCCTTGCTCACTTTGCCACTGGATTCAAGCAAGCCTGGCTGATGACGGCTGGAATGCCAGAAACCGGTCCTAGGATGCTTGTTTCCGGTCCAGGGAAGACATGGCTTGGCAGTTCGGGCTGGACTGTTCCCATGAGGCACAGGGTCAGACTGATTTGCATATGGCCATGTCTGAACTGGGGTGGTGGAGTGAGCTAAAGAATGATGATGGATTAAACCCAGATCAGTTGACTGGGGTGAGTGTTTGATTGGCTCAAGCGTTCCGTCCATCATCCCCTTTTGTATCGCTTTGTTCGCCCCTAAGTTGGCGGGGGTATGCCCAGACGTGGGTCCCTTGCTCACTTTGCCACTGGATTCAAGCAAGCCTGGCTGATGATGGCTGGAATGCCAGAAACCGGTCCTAGGATGCTTGTTTCCGGTCCAGGGAAGACATGGCTTGGCAGTTCGGGCTGGACTGTTCCCATGAGGCACAGGGTCAGACTGATTTGCATATGGCCATGTCTGAACTGGGGTGGTGGAGTGAGCTAAAGAATGATGATGGATTAAACCCAGATCAGTTGACTGGGGGTGAGTGTTTGATTGGCTCAAGCGTTCCGTCCATCATCCCCTTTTGTATCGCTTTGTTCGCCCCTAAGTTGGTGGGGGTATGCCCAGACGTGGGTCCCTTGCTCACTTTGCCACTGGATTCAAGCAAGCCTGGCTGATGACGGCTGGAATGCCAGAAACCGGTCCTAGGATGCTTGTTTCCGGTCCAGGGAAGACATGGCTTGGCAGTTCGGGCTGGACTGTTCCCATGAGGCACAGGGTCAGACTGATTTGCATATGGCCATGTCTGAACTGGGGTGGTGGAGTGAGCTAAAGAATGATGATGGATTAAACCCAGATCAGTTGACTGGGGGTGAGTGTTTGATTGGCTCAAGCGTTCCGTCCATCATCCCCTTTTGTATCGCTTTGTTCGCCCTAAGTTGGCGGGGGTATGCCCAGACGTGGGTCCCTTGCTCACTTTGCCACTGGATTCAAGCAAGCCTGGCTGATGACGGCTGGAATGCCAGAAACCGGTCCTAGGATGCTTGTTTCCGGTCCAGGGAAGACATGGCTTGGCAGTTCGGGCTGGACTGTTCCCATGAGGCACAGGGTCAGACTGATTTGCATATGGCCATGTCTGAACTGGGGTGGTGGAGTGAGCTAAAGAATGATGATGGATTAAACCCAGATCAGTTGACTGGGGGTGAGTGTTTGATTGGCTCAAGCGTTCCGTCCATCATCCCCTTTTGTATCGCTTTGTTCGCCCTAAGTTGGCGGGGGTATGCCCAGACGTGGGTCCCTTGCTCACTTTGCCACTGGATTCAAGCAAGCCTGGCTGATGACGGCTGGAATGCCAGAAACCGGTCCTAGGATGCTTGTTTCCGGTCCAGGGAAGACATGGCTTGGCAGTTCGGGCTGGACTGTTCCCATGAGGCACAGGGTCAGACTGATTTGCATATGGCCATGTCTGAACTGGGGTGGTGGAGTGAGCTAAAGAATGATGATGGATTAAACCCAGATCAGTTGACTGGGGGTGAGTGTTTGATTGGCTCAAGCGTTCCGTCCATCATCCCCTTTTGTATCGCTTTGTTCGCCCCTAAGTTGGCGGGGGTATGCCCAGACGTGGGTCCCTTGCTCACTTTGCCACTGGATTCAAGCAAGCCTGGCTGATGACGGCTGGAATGCCAGAAACCGGTCCTAGGATGCTTGTTTCCGGTCCAGGGAAGACATGGCTTGGCAGTTCGGGCTGGACTGTTCCCATGAGGCACAGGGTCAGACTGATTTGCATATGGCCATGTCTGAACTGGGGTGGTGGAGTGAGCTAAAGAATGATGATGGATTAAACCCAGATCAGTTGACTGGGGGTGAGTGTTTGATTGGCTCAAGCGTTCCGTCCATCATCCCCTTTTGTATCGCTTTGTTCGCCCTAAGTTGGCGGGGTATGCCCAGACGTGGGTCCCTTGCTCACTTTGCCACTGGATTCAAGCAAGCCTGGCTGATGACGGCTGGAATGCCAGAAACCGGTCCTAGGATGCTTGTTTCCGGTCCAGGGAAGACATGGCTTGGCAGTTCGGGCTGGACTGTTCCCATGAGGCACAGGGTCAGACTGATTTGCATATGGCCATGTCTGAACTGGGGTGGTGGAGTGAGCTAAAGAATGATGATGGATTAAACCCAGATCAGTTGACTGGGGGTGAGTGTTTGATTGGCTCAAGCTGCTCCGTCCATCATCCCCTTTTGTATCGCTTTGTTCGCCCTAAGTTGGCGGGGGTATGCCCAGACGTGGGTCCCTTGCTCACTTTGCCACTGGATTCAAGCAAGCCTGGCTGATGACGGCTGGAATGCCAGAAACCGGTCCTAGGATGCTTGTTTCCGGTCCAGGGAAGACATGGCTTGGCAGTTCGGGCTGGACTGTTCCCATGAGGCACAGGGTCAGACTGATTTGCATATGGCCATGTCTGAACTGGGGTGGTGGAGTGAGCTAAAGAATGATGATGGATTAAACCCAGATCAGTTGACTGGGGGTGAGTGTTTGATTGGCTCAAGCGTTCCGTCCATCATCCCCTTTTGTATCGCTTTGTTCGCCCTAAGTTGGCGGGGGTATGCCCAGACGTGGGTCCCTTGCTCACTTTGCCACTGGATTCAAGCAAGCCTGGCTGATGACGGCTGGAATGCCAGAAACCGGTCCTAGGATGCTTGTTTCCGGTCCAGGAAGACATGGCTTGGCAGTTCGGGCTGGACTGTTCCCATGAGGCACAGGGTCAGACTGATTTGCATATGGCCATGTCTGAACTGGGGTGGTGGAGTGAGCTAAAGAATGATGATGGATTAAACCCAGATCAGTTGACTGGGGGTGAGTGTTTGATTGGCTCAAGCGTTCCGTCCATCATCCCCCTTTTGTATCGCTTTGTTCGCCCCTAAGTTGGCGGGGGTATGCCCAGACGTGGGTCCCTTGCTCACTTTGCCACTGGATTCAAGCAAGCCTGGCTGATGACGGCTGGAATGCCAGAAACCGGTCCTAGGATGCTTGTTTCCGGTCCAGGGAAGACATGGCTTGGCAGTTCGGGCTGGACTGTTCCCATGAGGCACAGGGTCAGACTGATTTGCATATGGCCATGTCTGAACTGGGGTGGTGGAGTGAGCTAAAGAATGATGATGGATTAAACCCAGATCAGTTGACTGGGGGTGAGTGTTTGATTGGCTCAAGCGTTCCGTCCATCATCCCCTTTTGTATCGCCCCCTTTTGTATCGCGTCGCGGGTACTTGGGCCTCCCACACAAGTGAGGCACCATTTTTATCGGGAGACCTGGGGGAACGCTGGGTGGTAGGAAATTTGTGTGAGGCCAGTGATGCCACACTTTCCCACACAAAAATGTGTGAAAAAAGTGATTTTTTCTTCAGCTAAAATTGAGGTTTGCAGGGGATTCTGGGTAAGGAAACGTTGGGGGATCCACGCAAGCCATACCTCCTGGAAGCCCCCGGGTGTCTACTTTTCAGAAATGTGTGGGTTTGGTAGGTTTCCCTAGATGGCCGCCGAGCACAGGGCCAAAACCCAGGTGACCCCCCTTGCAAAACCAGGTCGTTTTGTGAAAGGCCATTTTGAGGTCGCCTCAATACGTTGTGGGCCCTTGCCTGTCGCGGGTACTTGGGCCTCCCACACAAGTGAGGCACCATTTTTATCGGGAGACCTGGGGGAACGCTGGGTGGTAGGAAATTTGTGTGAGGCCATCGATGCCACACTTTCCCACACAAAAATGTGTGAAAAAAGTGATTTTTTCAGCTAAAATTGAGGTTTGCAGGGGATTCTGGGTAAGGAAACGTTGGGGGATCCACGCAAGCCATACCTCCCTGGAAGCCCCCGGGTGTCTACTTTTCAGAAATGTGTGGGTTTGGTAGGTTTCCCTAGATGGCCGCCTGAGCACAGGGCCAAAAACCCAGGTGACCCCCTTGCAAAACCAGGTCGTTTTGTGAAAGGCCATTTGAGGTCGCCTCAATACGTTGTGGGCCCTTGCCTGTCGCGGGTACTTGGGCCTCCCACACAAGTGAGGCACCATTTTTATCGGGAGACCTGGGGGAACGCTGGGTGGTAGGAAATTTGTGTGAGGCCAGTGATGCCACACTTTCCCACACAAAAATGTGTGAAAAAAAGTGATTTTTTTCAGCTAAAATTGAGGTTTGCAGGGGATTCTGGGTAAGGAAACGTTGGGGGATCCACGCAAGCCATACCTCCCTGGAAGCCCCCGGGTGTCTACTTTTCAGAAATGTGTGGGTTTGGTAGGTTTCCCTAGATGGCCGCCGAGCACAGGGCCAAAAACCCAGGTGACCCCCCTTGCAAAACCAGGTTGTTTTGTGAAAGACCATTTTGAGGTCGCCTCAATACGTTGTGGGCCCTTGCCTGTCGCGGGTACTTGGGCCTCCCACACAAGTGAGGCACCATTTTTATCGGGAGACCTGGGGGAACGCTGGGTGGTAGGAAATTTGTGTGAGGCCAGTGATGCCACACTTTCCCACACAAAAATGTGTGAAAAAAGTGATTTTTTCAGCTAAAATTGAGGTTTGCAGGGGATTCTGGGTAAGGAAACGTTGGGGGATCCACGCAAGCCATACCTCCCTGAAACCTCCGGGTGTCTACTTTTCAGAAATGTGTGGGTTTGGTAGGTTTCCCTAGATGGCCGCCGAGCACAGGGCCAAAACCCAGGTGACCCCCTTGCAAAACCAGGTCATTTTGTGAAAGGCCATTTTGAGGTTGCCTCAATACGTTGTGGGCCCTTGCCTGTCGCTGGTACTTGGGCCTCCCACACAACTGAGGCACCATTTTTATCGGGAGACCTGGGGGAACGCTGGGTGGTAGGAAATTTGTGTGAGGCCAGTGATGCCACACTTTCCCACACAAAAATGTGTGAAAAAGTGATTTTTTTCAGCTAAAATTGAGGTTTGCAGGGGATTCTGGGTAAGGAAACGTTGGGGGATCCACGCAAGCCATACCTCCCTGGAAACCCCCGGGTGTCTACTTTTCAGAAATGTGTGGGTTTGGTCGGTTTCCCTAGATGGCCGCTGAGCACAGGGCCTAAAACCCAGGTGACCCCCCTTGCAAAACCAGGTCGTTTTGTGAAAGGCCATTTTGAGGTCGCCTCAATACGTTGTGGGCCCTTGCCTGTCGCAGGTACTTGGGCCTCCCACACAAGTGAGGCACCATTTTTATCGGGAGACCTGGGGGAACGCTGGGTGGTAGGAAATTTGTGTGAGGCCAGTGATGCCACACTTTCCCACACAAAAATGTGTGAAAAAAGTGATTTTTTCAGCTAAAATTGAGGTTTGCAGGGGATTCTGGGTAAGGAAACGTTGGGGGATCCACGCAAGCCATACCTCCCTGGAAGCCCCCGGGTGTCTACTTTTCAGAAATGTGTGGGTTTGGTAGGTTTCCTAGATGGCCGCCGAGTACAGGACCAAAAACCCAGGTGACCCCCTTGCAAAACCAGGTCGTTTTGTGAAAGGCCATTTTGAGGTCGCCTCAATACGTTGTGGGCCCTTGCCTGTCGCGGGTACTTGGGCCTCCCACACAAGTGAGGCACCATTTTTATCGGGAGACCTGGGGGAACGCTGGGTGGTAGGAAATTTGTGTGAGGCCAGTGATGCCACACTTTCCCACACAAAAATGTGTGAAAAAAGTGATTTTTTTCAGCTAAAATTGAGGTTTGCAGGGGATTCTGGGTAAGGAAACGTTGGGGGATCCACGCAAGCCATACCTCCCTGGAAGCCCCCGGGTGTCTACTTTTCAGAAATGTGTGGGTTTGGTAGGTTTCCCTAGATGGCCGCCGAGCACAGGGCCAAAAACCCAGGTGACCCCCTTGCAAAACCAGGTCGTTTTGTGAAAGGCCATTTTGAGGTCGCCTCAATACGTTGTGGGCCCTTGCCTGTCGCGGGTACTTGGGCCTCCCACACAAGTGAGGCACCATTTTTATCGGGAGACCTGGGGGAACGCTGGGTGGTAGGAAATTTGTGTGAGGCCAGTGATGCCACACTTTCCCACACAAAAATGTGTGAAAAAAGTGATTTTTTCAGCTAAAATTGAGATTTGCAGGGGATTCTGGGTAAGGAAACGTTGGGGGATCCACGCAAGCCATACCTCCCTGGAAGCCCCCGGGTGTCTACTTTTCAGAAATGTGTGGGTTTGGTAGGTTTCCCTAGATGGCCGCCGAGCACAGGGCCAAAAACCCAGGTGACCCCCTTGCAAAACCAGGTCGTTTTGTGAAAGGCCATTTTGAGGTCGCCTCAATACGTTGTGGGCCCTTGCCTGTCGCGGGTACTTGGGCCTCCCACACAAGTGAGGCACCATTTTTATCGGGAGACCTGGGGGAACGCTGGGTGGTAGGAAATTTGTGTGAGGCCATCGATGCCACACTTTCCCACACAAAAATGTGTGAAAAAAGTGATTTTTTCAGCTAAAATTGAGGTTTGCAGGGGATTCTGGGTAAGGAAACGTTGGGGGATCCACGCAAGCCATACCTCCCTGGAAGCCCCCGGGTGTCTACTTTTCAGAAATGTGTGGGTTTGGTAGGTTTCCCTAGATGGCCGCCGAGCACAGGGCCAAAAACCCAGGTGACCCCCCTTGCAAAACCAGGTCGTTTTGTGAAAGGCCATTTTGAGGTCGCCTCAATACGTTGTGGGCCCTTGCCTGTCGCAGGTACTTGGGCCTCCCACACAAGTGAGGCACCATTTTTATCAGGAGACCTGGGGGATCGCTGGGTGGTAGGAAATTTGTGTGAGGCCAGTGATGCCACACTTTCCCACACAAAAATGTGTGAAAAAAGTGATTTTTTCAGCTAAAATTGAGGTTTGCAGGGGATTCTGGGTAAGGAAACGTTGGGGGATCCACGCAAGCCATACCTCCCTGGAAGCCTCCGGGTGTCTACTTTTCAGAAATGTGTGGGTTTGGTAGGTTTCCCTAGATGGCCGCCGAGCACAGGGCCAAAAACCCAGGTGACCCCCCTTGCAAAACCAGGTCGTTTTGTGAAAGGCCATTTTGAGGTTGCCTCAATACGTTGTGGGCCCTTGCCTGTCGCGGGTACTTGGGCCTCCCACACAAGTGAGGCTCCATTTTTATCGGGAGACCTGGGGGAACGCTGGGTGCTAGGAAATTTGTGTGAGGCCAGTGATCACACACTTCCCACACAAAAATGTGTGAAAAAAGTGATTTTTTCAGCTAAAATTGAGGTTTGCAGGGGATTCTGGGTAAGGAAACGTTGGGGGATCCACACAAGCCATACCTCCCTGGAAGCCCCCGGGTGTCTACCTTTCAGAAATGTGTGGGTTTGGTAGGTTTCCCTAGATGGCCGCCAAGCACAGGGCCAAAAACCCAGGTGACCCCCCTTGCAAAACCAGGTCGTTTTGTGAAAGGCCATTTTGAGGTCGCCTCAATACGTTGTGGGCCCTTGCCTGTCGCGGGTACTTGGGCCTCCCACACAAGTGAGGCTCCATTTTTATCGGGAGACCTGGGAGAACGCTGGGTGGTAGGAAATTTGTGTGAGGCCAGTGATGCCACACTTTCCCACACAAAAATGTGTGAAAAAGTGATTTTTCAGCTAAAATTGAGGTTTGCAGGGGATTCTGGGTAAGGAAACATTGGGGGATCCACGCAAGCCATACCTCCCTGGAAGCCCCCGAGTGTCTACTTTTCAGAAATGTGTGGGTTTGGTAGGTTTCCCTATGTGGCCGCCGAACCCGGGGCCAAAACCCAGGTGACCCCCTTGCAAAACCAGGTCATTTTGAGATAATGTGTTGTTTATTTCTGCAGCGTGAAAATTTTGGCACAATATTGCAAGGAAAATGTGACAGACATTTTGAGGTTTGCAGGACATTGTGGGTACCATAACTTGTTGGGATCCACAAGAGAGATATCACCATGTACTCCCATGGGTGTTTCGTTTACGACAATATCTACAGTTGGTAGGTTATTCTTAGACAGAATGTACACCTTGGCAGACAGACTAAAAAGACAAAGATTACTGCACAGCCATCTATTCCTCAAGCACACACACATACTGGTTGGATTTGGCACGAGGGCAAGTGATGGTTCAGTATATACAATTTTATTAACAAGAGATTTCACAAAAATGAAATGCACTGTCAATAATTGAAAGGACAAAAACGGAACCAGTGACTCGCAGCTCGTGAGCTGTAAAGCCACGTCAAGGCCCCAACCGCTTTACAGGCCATTCACACACCTTTCATACGTGATACACACAAGACCATTCACACCACCAGGCAGGAAACAAACACATTACAACATTCACAAAAAGGGACAAGGTACACCCTGCTTGAGAAAGAAAAAAAAAATATTACTGCACAGCCATCTAATCCTCAAGCACACACACACATACTGGTTGGATTTGGCACGAGGGTGAGTGACGGTTCTGTATATACAATTGTATTAACAAGTGATTTCACAAAAATGAAATGCACTGTTAATAATTGAAAGGACGAGAAACTGAACCATTGACTCACAGCTCGTGAGCTGTAAAGCCACGACAAGGCACCAACCTCTTTACAGGCCATTCATACACCTTTCATACGTGTGACAAATACAAAACCATTCACACCACCAGCCGCGGGCCCATCACATTACAACACTCACACCAGCAGACAGCGCCATTCAAGGGCCCATCACTTTCACACGCCCACATTCCTAACACAGCAACCACACAAGCTGATGGATTGCGTGGAGTGTCGCTCGGCTAGCAGTGTGTGTAGTGACCAGCAGCAAGTCACTACTCACACACTGCCAGCCGAGCGCCAGTCCACGCACACCGCCAGCCAAGCGCCACTCCACGCACACCGCCAGCCAAGCGTCACTCCACGCACACCGCCAGCCAAGCGTCACTCCACGCACACCGCCAGCCAAGCGCCACTCCACGCACACCGCCAGCCTAGCGCCACTCCACGCACACCGCCAGCCAAGCGCCACTTTACGCACACCGCCAGCCAAGAGCCACTCCACGCACACCGCCAGCCAAGCGCCACTCCACGCACACCGCCAGCCAAGAGCCACTCCACGCACACCGCCAGCCAAGCGCCACTCCACGCACACCGCCAGCCAAGCACCAGCCTACACACACCACCATCACATTTAGGATTTTTTTATACAAAAAGAAAACACAAACAAATTGCAAATAGATACAAATCTACTAACACAAAATCAGAAACTAAATACATTGCACTAATGCCAACCTTGAAACAGAACAACAATTCTTAAACATTACAGACCAGGCAGTTCACTTTACCACTCATGGTTGCTCCCAATAATTCTTTTGCTTGTGGTACGCTCTATAACAAGCAGGCACACACAGCCCAGGGTTAGAAGGACACTCAGGGCAGTACATACGAGTCTCCTTCCACGTACCTCTTTGCCAACAGACTCTACATCTCCTAGTGGGAAAGTCTTTTGAGGGTGTAGGAGGAATGTGATCAGGAAAGTGGCGATCTTTCAATCGAGCCACATCCTCCACCACTCCAACTCTAGGAACACTTGCCTGTTCCACAACAACAAGGCTGCCTATGACAGACTGCTGAAACTGAACAAAAGTCAACTTTGACCCAGGAGAACACTCCTTGAACACAACAAAAGCATTGAAAGTTGCTAAATTGAAGAGATGGATGGCCAACTTCTTATACCAAATGTAAGACTTACGAATAGCAGTGTAAGGTTCCAACCTCTGATCTACTCTATCAACACCACCCATGTGCTTATTGTAGTCTAAAATGCACACAGGTTTGCGCACTTCAGCAATCTGACCCCAAACAGCCACAGGTGAAGTACTCTCATCATGGATGGTAGTCAGCATGTACACATCCCTCCTGTCCACAAATTTCACAGCTAGCAGTTCCTCACTACGCAAGGCACTGCACTGTCCCCTCTGAAGTTTTTGCAAACAAGCTCTTTTGGATAACCTTTACGGTTAGAGCGGATTGTGCCACAAGCAAAAGTGTCCACTTTGAACAATTCCTTAAACAATTGCACAGCAGTGTAGAAGTTATCAAGGTACAAATGGTGGCCTCTGTTAAACAGTCCTCTAGCAAGATCCCACACAATTTTCTCTGAAACTCCAAAAGTGGACGGACAACCAGGGGGTCAATAGTGGAATCCCTACCAGTGTACACACGCAAATTAAAAACATATCCTGTCCTACTCTCAGACAACATATACAGCTTAATTCCATAGCGTGCCCTCTTGCTAGGAATGTACTGCCTAAAAACCAAACGGCCCTTGAACAGGACCAAAGACTCATCAATAGATATGTCTTTCCCTGGAGTATAGATCTCTGAAAATCGATCTACAAAGTGATCAAGAACAGGCCGAATCTTAAAAAAGACGGTCACATTCAGGGTGATCTCGTGGCAACGCCAAACCATTAGCAACAAAATGCAGCATCCGAAGCAAAAGTAAATACCGATCACGAGTAATAACTGCTGGAAATATGGCCGTTGCCATCAAGGGACTGGTAGACCAATATGAACCCATGGACGGCTTCCTTATCAAACCCATCAAAAAAGTCAAACCCAAAAACTTCTTCATCTCTTCCAGATTTGTGGGACTCCACCGGGTAGCTCTAGAATGGGGCCTAAGTCTGGCACTGTTGTCCCTCAAAAACTGTTCAGCATACAAATTAGTCTGCTCAACAATCTCACCCAAAATACATCATCCATAAACAACTGAAAATACTGTATAGGCAAATAATGTTCACAATCCACTCTACACCCTGCATAACCACTAAAGGCAGGCAACACCGGCTGCACCATGTTTGGATCAACCCAGAGTCCAGCACTTCCAGTAGGAAGCCTAGCAGCCCCAGGCTGCAATCCAGATGCCTCTTGCACCATCGGCACAGTAGTATCCTCCTCTAAATCAGGCACTTCATCTGCACTGAGAGTACCTTCATCATCCGATGATTCCATGTGGAGAGAAACTCACTGCCTGAATCTTCCCTCCTCCTCTCCCTCAGACGCACTGTCAGTCTCATAATCCTGCTCAGAGGAAGATTCAAGAAGCAAACCAACCACCTGCTGAACAGTAATTCTACGGCTAGCCATAATGCTTACTAATAAAGGTTACTTGTCAAACAAGTCAACAACAACAAACCCTTTGTAAAAAAAAAGAAATAAACAAAATGTAGCTTTATCACAAAGACCTATATACTCCAACACTATACCACTCACGTGACAGAAGCAGCTAGACTCACCACCACCTACTCTGCACAGACACAGTAAGGATCAACAATATCCCACTAAAAAAGAAGAAGAAAAAAATTACACATAAGACAATGCAAAACATCGCAAAGAATTTCATGCTCTGAACACTAACAAATATGCTGCCATTATGACACCACTTACAAAAAATTCATTCATGCATGACAATAATACTCATTTGGAGTACACACAACAAAAATATTTTCTTACCAAATAAATGCAATTACGCAAAACTGCAGAACAACCACTGCCAAAACCGCAAACAGGAATCAAAAGCTTTACACTAGAATAAAAAGGAGAAAAAAAACATTACAATCACATATGCAAATAATGCACCAGTCCACACACAATCCACCAGCCAAGCTAAGGGGTAGGTGGGCCAAAGAGTATAAATAAAATATTCACCCCCGTAAAGGGGAGCAACCCTTGCCCTTTTGGCCACTCCCCAACACAAAAATTAAAAAACCTGGTGTCTAGTGGCTTCTGCCCTCCTTGGGGGCAGATGGGCCTAAAAACATACTGCTATTCTGCCACCCAAGGGGTCACTCTCCACAAATAAATGCCTGGTGGACTAGTGGGAAGATACCTTTATCTTCCGCACACGATCTCTCACTACTCAACTCTACTCTCAACTCTATTCACAACTGGATGTTAGCTCACCAACTCATTCTGAATCCCGCCAAAACTGAATTCCTCCTCCTCTCTACCTCTCTCTCACCTCCTCCTGTTCAATCTTGGATGGATCAGCTGAACCTACTCAACAACAAGCCCATCATTGTCGACAGCGCTAAATCCCTAGGTGTCATTCTTGACAAAAGACTCAACCTAATCTCCCACATCAACTCTATTGCTCAGAACGCACGTTACCAGTTGCGCCTTCTATGGGGGATCCGTCGGTTCTTCCCCGAGAAAGACTTAAAAACCTTGGTACAATCTCTGGTTCTCTCAAGACTGGATTATTGCAATTCTCTTCTGACGGGCCTACCCAAATCCCACCTCTCCCCTCTCAAATCCATCCTCCATTCAGCAGCTCGCTTCATTTCAGGGTCTAAACGAAGCGACCACGTCACTCCTATCCTGTCCTCTCTTCGATGGCTTCCGATCGAGGCAAGATCTATTTACAAAACTGCCTGCATCACACACAAAGCCTTACACACGTCCTCCCCTCGTTACCTGGTGAATAAATTTAAATTGTCCGGTGGCTCGCAATGCGGAAAAGCTTCTGCTTGCGCACCCCGCCCCCCCTCTTCAAAAGGGAAAGATCGATGGCGCAATCCAGTGAGAATCGCTTCCCCCATTGCTCCGTGCCACCTCCTCTACCCGGATCTTCAAAGCTGACCTCAAATCTCTTCTCTTCCAAAGACACTGTACTTTCACTCTCAGCCCCCTCTAGTTCGCTCTTCATTGTGTTCTGAGTGCAACTTATTGCAGTATACCTCTATATCATGCACATGTGTGTGTGCCCGGAAGCTGTTTCAGCCCGGGCTGCCACACACGGGGGGGGGTGTATGCTCTGCCAGCAACCTGCCAGGCCAGTGCACAACACTTGCCCGATTCAAGGCCCCATTTATTAAATAAAAAACTGCCCAGGGGGGGCAGAGCACCAAAACATATGGCCCCCAAAAGGGGAGCGACCCTTGCCCAAGGGTGGTCTTATGACGAGCTGGACTCGTCATGAGCACACGACCACTGTGTGCCATGACGAGTCCAGCTCGTCATAAGCATCGAAGAGGTTAACGCCTCGTCGGAGGTAGTAAGCGCTACATAAATACAATTAGAATACAATAAACAAATAATTTACAGTCTTGCATTAAAGAGGATGTGGTCCGTCGGCTAGACTGCCGACTTTGGTGCTGGAAACCAGGGTTTGAGCCTCGGGGTCGCGTCCACATCCTGTGATTCTGGGCAAATCACTTAATTTCCCCTCAGCCTCGAACCTGTGGCCGTGCACCAAAGGGGCCAAACACGCTTTCTGACATGGTTTTCATGTCGGACAGGTCGGCTTGGAAACCATGTCGGAAACCGTGCATTATAATCTCAAGGGCGGAAAGGCCCGCCTTTGAGATTACTGGCTGGATTCTGACAAGCCGACAGGCTCTTCGAGCCCATTCGAAGCCAGCCGGAATGACCGGCCAGTTAGGCGGTCGGAAAGTAAACCGAGGAGCCCATTATGATTCAGCTCGGAAGGCTCTGCATCAAAATCGGCCCCAAAGTCTCTCTTCCCCGCCTTTCTCCACATATGACAAAGTCTTTCGAGCAGCTTTTGAAATCTCTGAATTTTTTGATTTTTTTTTTTTAAATGTCTCGGCTTTACACTATGTACACATCTTGGAAGACTTTCCTAGCCCTCTTTCCTCTTCTTCTAGATGAAACCCCTAAGTTTATTCTTCCTCCAATTGCGCCTAGGTTATCTTCTTCAAAGCAATTGTTACCAGCATAAAGTTCAGTTCACATCCCTAACGAAATCGGAGCCAACTTCCTCAATAACACTTTGTAACAGATCAGCTCTCAATGCTACAATCACTTTAGGAGATTATGGCGCTCCAAAGCTTGGAAATGTAATGTCCTCCAGAATCAATGTACGTAAGCTATTCAACCTCGGTGGAAAATGAACAGTTAATGACAGAAGTGCATTTGTGTCAGTTCCAGGAACTCTCAACAAGATCTCGACAACCAGTATCGAAATTTCAGACCTCGCTCTCCACGGCAATTGTAACCAAGTAAGCCCACTTGGGAGAGGAGTTCCTCCGACACGACACTTAATCTCTCTTGGACCTTCTTGCACCTTTTGTGTTTGGCTCTGTTTTGCTTAGATCAGACTCCGAAGATTCATCTATTGGTGCAGGTTCTCTTTCAGACGCAAGTTTCAGATTTCTCCTACTCTGTCTCACAGGCCACGTCTCACCGGCAACATCCTTCTTTCTTAACTGCACACGACCATTTGTCACACCAGTCTCTCCCACTAAGTCAGACTCTCTGTCACTCGCAACATTACCGTCTACCTCAGAGTCTATACCAGGGTCTTGTGTAGCTTGACCCCCCTCAGATTGATTCGGTGTGTGTCCAGACTATTTAGGTGCCTCTACAGCTTGGCTTGCCCTCTCCGATGACCCCTCGGTCATGTCTGGAAATCCTTCTGGGAGAGCAGCTGTTTCATCAGAGGAGCCTGAGCCTTGTTGAGTGTGGGAAACATGAATCCAGTTTGGCACTCCTCCACGCTTCACAGCAGTCGTAGTTACCAGTATCACTTGGTATGGCCAATGCCAACGAGAGTCAAGACAGGTATTCCTCATGTACTTCTTGATGAGAACCCAGTCTCCCTGGTTCAGGTTGTGGCAGAGGTCCCTTTGAGGTCTGTGCAGTTGCAGCTTCGACCTGATTAGACACAAAACGAACCACGTCTGCCAATCCATTACATTAGTCAAGGACCAAATCATCTGCGATGCTCACTAGCACGGTGAAGGGTACAGCAGGTAAATGCATTGCTCTCCCCATGAGTATCTCATGTGGTGACAACCCAGTTCTCCTGTCAGGAATGCTGCACAAGCCCATTAGCACTAGAGGCAATGCATCAGGCAATTTCAAAGGCGTTGAAGCGCACACTTTAGCCAACCTTGCTTTTAATGTCCCGTTGACTTGCTCCACCATTCCAAATGCCTCTGGCCTACAACTACAATGCAGTCTTTGATCCACACTCAAGGCAGTGCACAACAATTTCATAATCTTATTGTGGAAGTGTGTACCTCTATCCTATTTATCATTCTTTTGTTAGAGACTCCTACAACTTGGATTGATTTTCCCTAGAGGGGCATGTTTGGGGCTACTGCGGATCTCACAGTAGAACAGGTAGCACCAGTATCAGTCAAAAATGTAATGGGATGCCTATCCATGTCGGCTTCCACGTATGGTCCACTCTGGTATACCTCTAAGACTGCTCCAAGAGTACAGTCCTCCTACCCCCCTCATTCACATTCATAAGGACTGGTCCGGGTCATACCTATCTAGCGCTTCCATTAAAGGCATCTGATGATATGTTCGATTGCCCTGCAAGATTCTCAGAGTTTGGGGCACTTGCACTAATTGGTTCTGATTCCTTCCCGCTTTAAATGATCTTGGGCTAGTCACTGTCGATAACTGGTTTACCCCATCTGCAACCTGCATGAGTTCTCCTTCCTGCAGTTGGTTCGCAGGATTGAGGCGACACTCGCGCTTCCAATGCCCAATCTTGTGACAAAAATGACAAGCAGTGGTCTTTTTCAGGGTTGCAACATCTATTCCTGCCTTAGGATCTATGGGGATGCCTCTTTCTCTTCCCTGTCCCCTCGACCCCACGACTGATGTTACTTAGACACCTCCTGGAACATTTCCTTGCCCAAGAGCTACAGTTTCCACTGCTGCCTGCACCTGTTCTCCCTTTTGGGCATTTGGACCAGCATCAATTTCTCCTTTATCCTTCTATGTTTGGAATCCATCTCATCACTGCAATACCTGGCATATCGTAAGATCTCATCTACAGACTTGTTTTGCCAACAGATTAGGTGCTGTTGGATCTCCGGCCTCAACCCAGTCACAAATTTGGGCACAAATTGTCCCAAGTCTTTGGGGTTGAGTGCATCTAACCCACTGTACTGCTTGAAGACCTGTAACAGCCTTTCACAATAAGAATGTACCGGTTTGTTAGGTTGCTGGGTCGTTCGCACTATCTTAACGCAATTGATGTCTTGCAGGGCTATTTTGGACTTCAACCAGGTGATCACCTCATTGTACTTCTTCATGACCATTGGCGAAGGACCATGAGTTACTGGGTCCCTCTCCGGTGCAGCACTAGGCCATTCAACAGCTATCTTACAAGCAGACCATAGATCACTAGGAACAACAATTTCGAACAAGGTGTTCAAGTCAATCCACGATACTCTCAAGATTTTATCAAAGTGATCAACTTGCTTATATCAGTCAGCAGGTTACTCTCTCAACCTGGGGAACTCAATTGTGAACACAGCAAGGTCACCCAGACTCCAAGGAACATGCACGTATCCTCCACTAGGAACTTCCCGTAATGGATATGTCTCTACTCACTGCGTTCCGCCTCCTGGAACTGGTGCTCCTTCCGCCACCTTTCTTCCGCTCTTCTTCTTTGATCATCTCTCCTCCGACTTATCCAGCATACTACAAGCCCTTATTCCTATTACCAATTCTTGTATGTGCATCTTCTTCAACACAATCACCCTCTTTTCCGCTAGCTCTTGATCACTGTAAGTAAACCTATGATTTCCCTGTAGCGTCTTCATCTGGGAAAAGTCTACTTCATACTTCTGAGCCAACTTCGACAACTTCGCATGTGCCTGTCTTGCCCTTTGGGTAACATCCTTAGCTACAAATAGCAACTTGCAGCTCATAGGTCTCTATTCTGTCTGAAGGTAGGTTCCCACTGACGATTTCGTCTATTTCAGCCTTCAGCCTCAACACATCCACCAACTTCAGCTTCCCTACAGCTTTAAGAGTACCATGACTCGACCTACTGTTGTATTCCTCTTAGGGTGTCCATACACGGCTTTCCAGTATCATGTCCTTATATAGGCACAATTCGTCCTGCCCTTATATAGGCATAAAAACCCAGCCCTTATTTAGGCATTAAACCGTGCACTCCAAATACAGGCATGGTCTCCGACATCCGTCCACCCTAACGTCACAACGAGTTCCTGAAGAACAGACCCTTAGGCTTCGGGAATTTCCCTAGCACAGGACTATTGATTTCTTCAAGGACTCATATATTATGCATGAACCATTATTCCTTAGGGGTTCATTCATGACGTCTTCCGCTGTCCAATTCACGTCAATGCTAACATTCTGAGGTACCTTTCAGGTATAAATATACCTTCCCTAGCCCTTGAAAACTAGAGGAGACCTCGACTTCAGAGGAGCCCGTTTCCCGGCCTGACACACTGAGAAGACGCTGTCATCCCTGCACGCAGAGAGTCCAGCTTCCAGAGATCTGACTTCCCTTGCGGGGTGTTGGAGTTCGAGTCTGGCAAAGAGATTCCTACCTCTCTCATTCTTCAGGTATGGAGCTGATAAGAACCTAGAGGAACTCTTGGCATACTAGGCATACTAGACTTAACATACTCTTAGTATACCATAGTAAGGAATACTTCACCTACTTCATACCTCTCCCTACACCTAGGTTAGGTTAGGTACATTGGGGTAGAACTAGATTAGAAACGCATCGTATGAGTACTCGCATTTTTAGCCTGTGTTATTTATGTAAATGCATACATACTAAAAGATAATGCTATCGCAGTATTATTTATTTCTACTGCTCACACTGTACATTATTTATCTCGCATACTGTCTTGTGATCGTAACAGCACATTTTACTTACACCAGAAACAAGACTGTTCAATAAATCTTCTGTGTTCATTGAGGACAGGAAGCCGGATGCCCTCTTCCTAACAGAAACATGGATGCACAAAGATTCAGCCCCCGATGTGGTCTGCACGCTACCCCCAGGCTATAATATCCAGCATAATGATCGAGTGGGAAAAAGGTGGCGGCGTTGCCATAATCTATAAAGATATTTTTAACTGTAGAACCAAACCTAACCTAGTACCTAACTGTGAGAGTCTTTTTTCTCTCTCTCCCTATCAGCTACTCTATCTTTTACGGGAATTCTTATCTATCGGCCTCCGGGCCCAGGGGGCCCTTTCTTTAGCTCACTCCCAGAAGTGGCAGCTGCACTAGCAAAATCAGCCAGTAACTTTACCTTGATAGGGGACCTAAATCTTCATTTTGAAGACCCTAGTAAAAGAGAGGCTTTTGAGCTGATGCAAGATCTTGCCGCAATACAACTTGTACAAAAAGTTAATGCACCAACACACATAAAGGGTCATACTTTGGACCCAGTGTTCACCAATATTTTGGAGTTGACAGTAGAGACTCCCATCCCGTTACCATGGACTGATCATCTGATGATCCCTTTCTCGCTAAAATTCCCTCTTCACTGCAAGGCTAAGGAGCATAAGTCGGCGAAAATCCGACCATGGTCCAAGCTATCTGCTGAGACATGGTCAATACAACTTCTTAACACAAAACCTAATTTTGGGACTGATACTCTCTCGGCAGCTGAGGCACTCAATCATTGGTTAGAATCTACACTGGACAAAGTCATTCCGAAAAGAAAATTAATCACAGTGTGAGAGAAAATATTTCCCCATGGTATTCACCCCAGCTTAGATCGCTCAAACAAAAATGTAAACAACTAGAGAGGATTTGGAGGAAAGATTTCAGTGAAAGCACAAAACATACTTACAGAGAAGCCATAAAGCGATACCAAGTGGAAATTAAAAGGGTGCAGTCATCCTATTATGAGGATAAAATTAAAGCAGCATCTAACGCACCCAAAGAAATCTTTAAAATCACTAAATCCCTCCTTGAGCCCTCTCTCCATGATATCCCTAGAAATTCATCTAAGGGACAGTGCAATGAACTGGCGAGTTACTTTCAGGGAAAAATACAAGCTATCTATAAAACCCTCCCTACATCTCCACTTCCTAGTGACTTAGATATTCCCTTAATGGAAGTAGCTGGGCAACAGGATCAGGGAGTAGTGGCAGCAGCTACTCCCACCTTGGAGAAATTTCCTCTCTTGGATATGGAGACTCTTGTTAAAATCTTCGCCAAAATAAAATCTGGATCCCCTCTAGACCCCGCCCCTCCACACATTCTATTTAAGGCTAATGGTGTGATTTTTCCAGCTATCCAAGAGGTGCTTAACATGTCCATCACCAATGGACTCGTGCCATCGATATGGAAGCATGCTATGGTAAAGGCACTACTTAAAAACCTAGCCTGGACCCAGAAGCACTGAGTAACTACCGGCCCATTTCCCTCCTTCCCTTGCTTAGTAAGATCTTAGAAAAACATATAAACTCCACCCTATCAGCCTTCCTAGAAACCCATGAACTACTTCACCAATCTCAGACGGGTTTCCGCCCACAACATGGCACGGAATCCGCTCTAACGGTTGTGGTTGAGGAAGCTAGGAGGATAGTGGATCAGGGAGGAGTGGCGGCCATTGTCCTCCTGGACCTCAGTGCGGCATTTGATACGGTCAACCACAATGTTCTTATTGAACGGCTAAGGAGAATCGGGGTAGCAGGAAGTGCTATCTCTTGGATTCAATCATTCCTTAATGACAGAGTTTTTCAGGTCTTTTCGAAGGAATCCATTTCCAGCCCTCTCCTTCTGAATTATGGAGTGCCCCAAGGATCCTCCCTAAGTCCTACGTTATTTAACGTATATATGAGGCCACTAGCGGAGGTCATCCAGCCATTTGGGATCAAAGTGGTCACCTACGCGGATGATACTCAGCTGGTGATATCTCTTAATCATCCACGGACTGATCCTGCAGACCTGGAGCTCTGCCTAGGAAAGGTAGCTACCTGGATGCAACACTCCTGCCTTAAACTGAATGGAGAAAAAACAGAAATTATGTATATGGGCAACACTGCCAAGTTAACTCCCACACTATCATGGCCTCAGTGCCTAGGTGCCCCTCCAATTCCGAAGTCCAAGATCAAGAGCCTCGGTGTATGGCTGGATGACTCACTCAAATTTGATCAGCAGGCAGTGGCAGTGACGGGGGCGTGTCACGGCATCCTTAGGAAACTACGGAAAGTCCTCCCCTATTACCCACTGAAGCGAAGAAGATAGTAGTCCAGGCCCTGATTCTTTCGCGGCTGGACTACTGCAATTCATTGTATCTGGGAGCCCCAAAATCCACCCTAAGGAAACTCCAGGTGGCCCAGAACTGCGCAGCACGCCTTCTGACAGGCTGCAGTAGTAGGCAGTCAGCTAGCCCCAGTCTGAAAGCCCTTCACTGGCTACCAATAAAGGAAAGAATTTCCTTTAAAGCCTTATGTACTGCTCATAAGACCCTTATGGGCACAGGCCCCAGAATTAATCAGCATTTGATCACCGCCTACCTCCCCAGGAAATCTCTTCGATCGGAGAATTTAAATCTAGCATGTATTCCTAAAGTCAACAGGCAGCAGAGTGGAGGCCGCTCCTTTTCATATAACATAGCTGGATTGTGGAACTCCCTCCCTCTTAATCTCTGCCATGAAACTACTCATCTCTCTTTTCGGAAGGGTCTTAAAACATGGCTATTCCAGAATAGTACCTGACTAGCCCTCCCTTACTAGCCCTAATTGCCGTCAGCGCTGGGATGCCTTTGGGTAGCCATGCGCTCTATAAATGCTAATTAATAATAATAATAATTGAAACGCCCGTCTATTCTTTCTGTGTAACTTTGAGGAAAACTAAGCATGCACGATTGAGCTGAGTGAAATAGTTATCTATTGTTTCCACGACTCTGGGACACGTTCTGATTCTAAAGGGAAACAAAAGTGGTCATGTTTTGCGGCTGCCAGAAACTACTCCCTTCTTGTTGTCAAGGAGTTTCTAGTGGCCTCTGAGCTAGCTGGCACAAGTAATTAAGTTTAATATACTCGATAGGGACATACTGACCTTAGTCCTATGTCAAACCTATAGGATATATTATTCCAATGCGCAGAGCCTATTAGGGAAATAGGAGCTACACTACACTACTACTCTGGCCCTCCTTGCTGTCATTATGATCCCTCAGCCATGATTCTAAGTCTGCAACATCTAGGACGGGCTGATTGTCAGGAGCTCACTGGCTTGTGCTTGCTTTTTTAGACATGCCACTTGGTCCTCTTACCGGAGTTTCCCACATTCGCAGATCTGAACTAGTGCTTACCGTGGGTATAGACCGTATGGTACTGGAGCCAATCCGTACTCCAGAAGGATCAGCCGTAGCCGCTAAAAGGGTACTAGATTCCATAGACACTAAAAGACAAAAGTTCCCATTTGCACTTCCTATTCCTCCCAACCCAGTTCCTTTGACATGTATGGATTGTCCCTGGTCAAAACTTCCCACTGATCTTGAGTCATAAACAAGAATGACAGGACCAATGGCAACCAATACTGTAAGAGCTTCCGGCAACCGTGAACTCTGATGGTTCTTTTTCGCAGCATGAAAGTGTAAAGGGGAGAAAAGTCATTAGGAAAACAATAAATCAGCCTATAATTCTTTTGGATACATACTAACTCACAGATAACTACTTAAGATTAGTTAGTTTATCACAAAGCCAAAAATAGCTGGACATAAAGACACCTCAATCCAAGGGTATAGAAATAAATAGGAACTAGCATGAAGCCAAATCTGTGCATCCAGTTTAGATGATGCAGCATAAACAACACAATTAATTCAAGAAGTAGAATACAGAAAATCCGGAAGCATGAGTCCAAGTTTCCCTGCATCTGGGGTTGGTGAGTAAAGAGCATAAATCTATCCCTACTCTAACACTAACGTGATACCCCTAAAGAAGCGTCTTCAGAAGGAAGGGTAAAAGGTGTCAGCACGTGGAACCTCACTAAGAAGTCTTTCCACGATTCATGGGTCAAGTAGCATGAAGCTACCAGAGACAGAGCTCATTCTAGGATGCTATCTCTCTGAAGGCAAGAAAGAGTGGCGCACTATCCCTAATTCCAACAACCAGTTATTCACAGGTAGTACTCCCCTGGTGTATTTCAGATCACGATATCCACCCTGGGTACAGTCCTGGAGGTGTGCCTTACTTGCTACAATTTGTCCTTGGTTCCCATGTCTTCTCCTGTGTGAAGCAACAACCTTCCTTTATCTACTCAAGCCACACAATTGTAACTTCTTCTCTCCTTCCCTAGCTCATTAAAACAAAGACAGTACTATTCCTAAAGAATGTATTTTCAACCTGCAATGGAAACGTGAGAAAGAACAGAATCTGCAGTGCACATGAAATTCAACTATTAATTCTAAAGCAAGAGTTTCCAGGGACATGCATTTCAGGCCTAGGACTTCAGCTAACATAAGACGTGTCTCTTTCAACAATAAGATTTACATAACCATTATAAGCATTTCAATTAATACATTTACCTACTATTTAAAAACGTCAGTTGTCGAGTACATTTAATAAGTGAGTGATGTCAGTTTCATAGCACGAGTTTCACATGCTAACTAACGTTTACTGCTAGTTACATCTATTTCCTTCGT
Organism: Calotriton arnoldi; assembly: GCA_963921515.1. NCBI lineage: Eukaryota > Metazoa > Chordata > Amphibia > Caudata > Salamandridae > Calotriton > Calotriton arnoldi. The sequence continues at coordinate 27,667 of CAWUFW010021032.1, forward strand.
TGATTCTCCATGACATTTATCCATTACTTAAACACGTCACATAATTGCGTTAATACGTTCCACAATTCTAACACCTCATGTTAACAAAAATTGCATCATTATATATGGATCTGTTCTACCCTTGATTAAAATGCACCCCTACAAATTAAATGAGAGTTCCGTTTCATCAACGCTTATAAATCCTTATATATGGATACATTAATTTGAAGGTGGTAGATGTGCGCATGCATTTAAAGTATAATCCTCTGGAATGGGAGAGGGCATCTGCCCAAAACCACTCTTGACGGGTCTGAAAAGGCAGTGCTCAGCAGTCCTCAAACTCCTTCAGCACTGAATCTGCAGACATTTTTAACATCTTGTCTCGCTACAATGGCTTGGACAATATTGGGACACTCTTGGGTTACATCTTGTTGAGTCCTGATTAATTCATTTAGCAGCAAAGGTTTAATGTGTTTTCTTCACAGCAGCCTTAACACTGCCTCTAAAGCTGAGGTCTTCGAACTCGGGCGGGCCCTCTGGGGGTTCTGAATTGAAGTCAGGTGCAGCGCCAGGCTTCCTGACCAAGAAAAGTTTATAATATGCACCAGGGGGGACACATAAACATGAACAAAGTAGCATAATAATTATATTGAAAAAAAAGGTTGGAGATGAGCCACTTTGTAAGGGACAACTAGTTAATGTTGTCAGTCATGTCCAGACTGGGAGTAAATGTCAAGGGAGGAGCACTAAATAACCTCACCAAATCATTTCTGATGAAGGATCCCACTGTTGACACTTTTAAGATGGCATGTCTGCCAACAGCATGTTGGCAATCATGTTTTATCTGCCCTTTAAAAAGAATTGCCTGAACATAGAAGTAATTTTGAATTCTTAATATGCTAGAGCTCTATTGTGGGCCCCTTGCTCACTTTGCCACTGGATTCAAGCTAGCCTGGCTGATGAGGCCTGTTAGCCCAAAACCGGTCCCAGGATGCTTGTTTCCAGTCCAGGGAAGACACGGCTTGGCAGTTCGGGCTGGACTGTTCCCATGAGGCACAGGGTCAAGACTGATTTGCATATAGCTGTGTCTGAACTGGGGTGGCGAAGTGAGCTAAAGAATGATGATGGATTCAACCCAGATCTGTGACTGGGGGTGAGTGTCTGAAACGTTTCAGCGCTCCGTCCATCATCTCCTTGTGTTTGCTTTGTAAGCCCTAATTTGGATAAGGGTATGCCCAGACGTGGGTCCCTTGCTCACTTTGCCACTGGTTTCAAGCTAGCCTGGCTGATGAGGGCTGTTAGCCCGAAACCGGTCCCAGGATGCTTGTTTCCGGTCCAGGGAAGACATGGCTTGGCAGTCCGGGCTGGACTGTTCCCTTGAGGCACAGGGTCAAGACTGATTTGCATATAGCTGTGTCTGAACTGGGGTGGCGAAGTGAGCTAAAGAATGATGATGGATTCAACCCAGATCTGTGACTGGGGGTGAGTGTCTGAAAAGTTTCAGCGCTCCGTCCATCATCTCCTTGTGTTTGCTTTGACACTTTTAAGATGGCATGTCTGCCAACAGCATGTTGGCAGTCATGTTTTATCTGCCCTTTTAAAAGAATTGCCTGAACATAGAAGTAATTTTGAATTCTTAATATGCTAGAGCTCTGTTGTGGCTTTATTTCTGGTGAAAATCTTCTGCTGGTATTTTAGCCAATGGTGCACTGCATTTCGGAATTGCACTTTTATATGTAACATTATGAGGATGGAAGCAATGGTTTCAACTTGAAATAAGCTTGTTGCTAAAAACAAAAGGATAGGCTTGGTATGTCACTCTTAGTTTGGGACTAATTGCCACCAAAGTATGAAAATGTGCAAAAAAAAAAGCAAGAGTGAGCATAAATGTTTGTCGATATTTCTTTGACACTATCTTAATATCCTTACATGTTTTGGCTGGTTTGATCACAGCATTTTTTCAACTACTCTTGAAGGAGCCGGATCTCCAGGTTCAAGATCTGCTCTAGAACCTCGAGCCGATGGTACTTTTTCCCAGCACGTGATCGTAGTGGGGAGAGAACTCGTTAGCAGGTCGATAAGTTCAGTTGCAGTTCGCTTGGACCATTAAGAATCACAGACTACTAAATGGGGTTATTTGATTTATTACAAAGCCAAAAATGACTGAACGTACAGACACCTCAAGATGAGGGTGTAGAAATACATTGTGACTAGTACAATGCCAAAACTACGAATTAAATTAAAACGGTGCAACATGCACAAAATGATTAATTTAAGAATCAGGATACAAAAGAGCAGAGAACAAGAATCCAAGTTCCCCTACATCGAAGATTTAATGGAAATAAGGCATTAATCTATCCCTACACTAGCACTAGCCTGGCATCCCTAGTTAAGCTTATTGCGGGGCAGGATCGGTTAAGGTGTCAGCGTGTGGAGTCTTCCTTAGAAGTCTCGCCACTTCAGTTGGGTCATGCAGCATGAAGCTACTGAGACAGAGCTCATTCTAAGATGCTCTCTCTACAAAGGCAGTGAAGAAGTGGGGCTCTTTCCCTAGTTACCATACATCGATATTACAGGTGGCTTCCCAAGATCCTCTACAGGTCACACCATCCGGCAAGGCCACATCCTCATAGGTAGTTTTCCACTGGACAACGATGGTCCCGAGCGGTGGCAAAATGACCTTGATTCCCAGGCTCTCCTTGGTGAGAAAGTACAACAGTTCTCCTTATCGGTATCAGCGTTTAGCGTATCCCCCTTGAAAAATGGATTTTGCGCTACATCACACTCATAGGATTTATTCTAGGAAAGAAGTAAGACAGTAGATAGTATCTGGTGAATTCTCAGTTGAAATGTTTGGCTTGCTTTGTTTTACTCTTCATATGCCAAGTGTGCGAAGCTGAAAAGCACTATTGCAAATCAGCTTTGTCTATAGTGTGACTCAAGCCCCATTTTTTTTACTTGCTTGTTGTATTTAACATTTTCTAGAATAATTGTGAGAATTTCTTTGCCATTTTGGTGGGGGGGCATTTAAATTATATTACACGATGGGTTAAGGGAGCATAAAAATAAAATGTTTAAAGATAACTTCTCAGTAGGTGTAAAGCACAAATAATTCTAGGATGAACTTTAAAGGCCTGATTCACAAAGGCAAATATATACATGTATATTTACTCACATGTATGTTTAGTATTATACAAAGGTGTAGCTCTACACTTTTTTGCTGCTTACCAATTCAAGTATAGATTCTTACTTAGGTGTATATTTACTTACATGTTCCCCTCCAACCAAGTATATTATTTAATTTGTTAATTGAAAAAATATATTTAAAAAATCCAACACTGTCACATTTTGTTTATTTCATTGGTAACATTTCTTTCAAAAGTTGCCTTGAATTAATCTAAATTTTAATACAAAAAAGAAAATAATTTAAAATGTATAATTTATTATTTAAATGAAGTACAGAATTAAAATATAAAACACTAAGTTATAATTATATAATTTTTAGCACACACACGGATAACTACCTTCCGTTAACATTTATTTATACTATTTTTTCAGGTCACATGAGTCCCGAGGGATCATGACCGAAAAAAATGTTTTGTTTCAAATTTTTTTCCACACAGAGGGACCCTTTGGGACCACCCCACAAGGGCTAGGTGGTATGGGTATCGGGGACAAAGTCCAGAGTTCTATAATGGTGACCACAACCTTTCGCTTCATGTTGCAGCCAGACATTCACAGGACCAGTCTAAGTCCCACATATCCAGCAAATAAGAATGATTCATTTGCCGTTTTGTCCCTCTGGACTCCCTCAGGACTCTCTTGGGAGTCCAGAGGCACTAGATATCTCTATTTTTTATCCATAATTTCTCAAAATATGGCTGAACAGATTTACACCAAATCACAAAAAGTACACATTCCGAGTAAAGATCTAGCTTTCTACCAAATTTGGTGTAATTCTGTTCAGCCACTTTCTCTATCTCACTGGGCAAAAATACTAATGGAAATTGCATAGGGAAAAAGTGTTTTGGGACCCCACCTTTTTCTCTGCCCCTGCTTGATGGATCAGCCCAAACTTACTTGGAAGAAACATATGAGCTCTCTTGTTTTACATGTTTTGTGAAGATCAAACCACGTTTGAGAAATTAAAGTTAAAAAAAGCAATATGTTTTGCAGCAGGACTCCAGCAAGAGTCCCACAGCAACAGAAAGCATTCTCATTGGCTGATCTGGCACGATGTGTTTGGCTGGCCGTAACATGAAGAAGGTTTTGCAGTCACCATTACAGAACACTAGGACTCGGTCCCCATTTGCTGTATGTCATTAAAAAATGAACATGCAAGGGGGAAGTATAGGGACAATGTGACCCACTTGCATTTAAAAAGGCCCTAGAGAGACCCCGCCAAAAAAAAAAAAAAAAAAAAATCAAAGGTCAGTCCCATGAGACATGAGACTCCCACAAGAGCACACAGGGGCTGTACCAAGGGACCAGTAAAATAAACATTTTAATAAAAAATGCAAAAGCTATGACTACTCACACTCTTTGCCTTGTTCATGACTGCTCACAGAAAATCCACTTCCTGCAGATGCCCCCCTCCATAGGGGGGCTACGCCATTACCATGCACACCCTATGCAATGCACTTAAGTGCTCATAGAGGGTCTATTCTTTCCACTCATCTACACCCCATTAGGTGGGCAAGCCCCTAGTACACACGCTCTTCCCTCTGCAACAGACCCTTTGCCAGTTGGGTTTCTCTGACACAATCAATGAGATGCAAGTAACCAAGCCCCTACAATGCACAGCTATACCGTTTACAGAAGTGTTCACAGAGAACCCCCTCCTTCCAGACACCGATGCCCCCATAGGTGGCTAAGCTTCTACTACACACACTCTGCTTTGTACAAAAGTGCTCACAGAGATCCCACTCCCTCCCCACACGCAAGCCCCATTAGGTGGGAATGCCCCTACTACACACACCCCTTGACTTGAATGGATGTTTTGATGGGGAGTCCACTCTCTCCCGACATCCAAACTCCCTTATTTGGCAGAGCCCCTGCTATGCCCACTGAAACTCTTGTACAGAGGTACCCATGAAGAGCTTACTTCCTCCACACAACCACGTCCCATTAGGTGGGCAAGCCCCTAGTGCACACAGTCTTTGCTCTGTGCCACACTATTTATAAGGAGGCAATCTTTGCAGGCACAACCAATTAGATTAAAGTAGATAAGTCCCTACAGTGAACAGCCTATGCCTAGTAGGTAAGTATTCATGAGTGCCCACTTCCTCCAGACCAACAAACCCAGGCCAAGTCCCAACTACACACACCCTATGCCTTTTACTGAAGTGCTCACAGAGAGCCCACTCCCTCTTCACACCTATGTCCTATTAAGGAGGCAAGCTTCTCCTACACACACTCTTCACTCTGTACCAGACTCTTTGTGGGTTGACCAACTCTTGGGAACAATCAACAAAGTGCAATTGACAGATCCCATACAAAGCACAGCCTATGCCTGGTACAGAAGTATTCACAGAGAGACCACTCCCTCCAGACCCCCCTCCTCCTTAGGTGGCCATGCTTCTACTATGCAGACCCACTGCCTTGTACAAAAGCACTCATGGAGAGTGCACTCCCTCCACACACCCATGCCCCATTAGGTGGGCACACTCCTATTGTGCATACCTTCACCTTGCACAGAAGTCTGACAGAGAGCCCACTCACCCCAGACAACCAAGCCTCGTTAGGTGGCATGCCCTTACAATGCACATGCCATGCCTTGTACAGAGGTCTTCATAGGGAACCACTCCCCAGATACTCAAGCCCAACGGGGTGGTTAAGTTCCTACTGCTCACACCTACAACTTGTACAGAAGTGATCATGGAGAGCCTACTCACTCCGCACAGCTACACCCTACTAAGTGGGCAAGCCCCTACTACACACAGCCTTCACCCCAGGGCTGGACTGGCTGTAACAGGCATCGGGTGTTTCCCCAGGAGGCTGGAAGGCCAGTTTTGCAGCTGTGGGGCCCATGTTAGTTACTGGGGGCCAGTTTTTCAGTGGTGCTGCAATACTAGCCTCCAGTAGCAAAAGCGGCAGTGCTTCACACTTGCAAACCATGCCCCCCTCACGGGGCTGGTCTGTCAAAATTGCCAGGGCTGCTTTGGGTTCCCAGTCTGGCCCTGCTTCACCTTGTGTCACAGTTGTGCTGTCTCAATGCACTGGAATACTTTGTGCAGACTTGCACAAATGCGGATACTGTAGTGCAACAATGTGTGTGTTGTAGTGAGCATAGTTGTTTTGTAGAATGGAGTCCCTTTATCTTATTTTATGTTATGTTATGTGTATTGGTAAAGCGCAACTCACCCCAGAGGTTATCCTCGCGCTGAGGTGGGTGTGCCTAGCCCTGCCTAGGATAGGTTGGTTAATTGAGAAACTCGTCTTGAGCTTCTTTATAAGAAGATAGGAGGAGAAGGCTCTGGTGTGGAATGAGAGGTCAATCAAATGTTGCTCGAATATGAATTTACCTTAAAAAAAAAAAAAGACAAGAGGCGTTTGGCAAAACAGGAACAGTTGGTTTAATTTAATGCTTCGGCCGGGAGTACAGTTACAGAATCGGGTCTGATGACAAATGCAGGTGGGCCTTGACCATGCGTGGACACAAAGGGGGCCACTGTATAACATATCCAGATGTCCGGCATGAGGGGCACTGGATCACTGTGTGTACTGTGTGTGCTGTGTCCTGATTGGCTATGTGTTCCTAACTTCATGTGGCAACTGACTTTATGGTGTTTTTGGAAATGCGCATACCCCTCCAGCCATGCGCGCTTTATTGGGGCCAATCTCCCTGGACCATTGTGGTGTCCTTGCACCTACCTGTGGGGTTGATCTGAGCTTCCTGTTCGTGCGTTTGTCTGCTGACTACGTGTCTCCACACCTGTGACTTCTCAATCAGTAACCTCAGGCCTAGGTCTCAGAGCCTGCCTGCCTGACAACATATTATTGAGTCGGGTTGACGGAAAGTTCATGACAGGTGAATTTGATAATTGAGACGTGATTTCGTTCTTCCATATGAATGTATCAGTATCAACATTGACATCGACTTTTTCAATATTAACCCATGCTTGAAGAGCATTATAAGAGAATGCCTGCTCTGTGTAAATGTTGGATGTGTTTGAATAGTAGTTCTTCGGAGAACACGTCTGGGTGGTTGGTGGAAGGAGATGCAACTTTTCAGGTGGGTTGGGCCAATGTAGGGGCCGATTCACAGACCTAATCTGAGATAAAATCCTAAACTTACTACTTTTGTTATTCACAGAAGGCATTTAGTAGTAGTAAAGTTCAGAGTCCTAAGTTTACTACTACTAAACTGAGACAAAATCCTAACTTCGACTTTCGGCATTCACAAAAGGCATTTCCAGTAGTAGTAAAGTTAGGAGTCCTAACTTTACTACTACTAAATGCCTTCTGTGAATACCAAAAGTAGTAAGTTTAGATTTTATCCTCAGTTTAGTAGTAGTCAAGTTAGGAGTCTCTAACTCTGCTACTACTAAATGCCTTCTGGAATACCAAAAGTAGTAAGTTTAGGATTTTATCTCAGATTAGTTCTGTGAATCAGCCCCGTAGTGTAGAGCTTTGAATGTATGTGTGAGGAGTTTAAAATGAGGGTGTTTGTGTATTGGGGGCAGATATGCTATGTGATCTCAAAGGAGGGTATGTTCCCATGGTCCAACTTGCTGGTGACTAGGGCATGAGTGATGTTTTTCTGCTTTTGCTTGGGAGCCATTTGAAATCTTCGTCAGCATCTTTAAATTGTGTGTAGAAAATTAGGATTTTGATTGAGGGGGGTGATAGCCCTTCTCAAGCATCAACTACAAGCCCTGTCAGGGTGAACCCCAAAAGTCACTAGATTAACCTGTGCTTGAATGTCTGGTAGCTTTGCACAAAAGCACTCAGGCTTAAAAACAAAGCACATTTTATAAAAGAAAACTCATGGGCTCCTCATTATTTGGCCCAACTAGAAAAGTTCAAGGCTCAAACTTAAATGAAAATCACAGTTTTATACTAAACACAACTTTTTAAAGATTTTTTAGCATCTTGCTTTACTCCAGTGGGACCTGGAACAGGAAGTAAATACCACATTGAACTCCCATAGAAAACATCTGTTGATTCTATAGTCCTGTGAAAATACCGTGGGAACGGTGGAGAGTTTATATTAAAAAACAAAATAAGAGTCATTAAGTTGGAAAATTGAAGCAGACTACTGATATTCCAAAACAAAATCTAAAGATTACATTGATGTTTTATCTGGCTATTCTAATAACAAATTACTTTATATTAAAAAAACACAAATTTACTAAAATAAAAACAGAGGTTAAAGTGAAGTTACAGCTAGTCATGGTTATTATATCTCATTTTGTATTAAATAAAGACTGAAATTCACTGAAAAAAAGCTTAAAGTGAAACAAAGCACAGAAATTCACTGAAAAAATGTTACCCACTGAAATTCACCACAGTTCAGCAATCAAACTATAACTGACAAGCCCATGCACTGCTTATGACCTCACACATTACATCACTCACGACATGTTCAGTTACATCATTGATGGCATCACTGGGTACATGTCAAATGACATCACTCATGACATCATCCAACCTACTGCTGTTCCAATTACTCTACAAACCAGTACAACCTTTTAAAAATGTAAATAAGCATTAAATGGCAAACATTATGTAAACAATAATTGAAATGAACATATGTGCTGATATAAAATAATATACTGTATCACACTCCCTCCACACACAAACCTCATTAGATAGCTAAGCCCCTACTAGACTCAGGCTATGTTATGTCCTGTGTACAGTTCTTCACAAAGACCCTACTCCCTCTACACACCAAAGCACCATTTGGGGGGAAAACCTCCTACTATGCACAACCTTCGCCCTGTAAACAGCCCTTTAAGGACTGGCCAATCTCTGCACTCACCGTAGGCTCATTATGTGGCCAGTGGGTGTTTATATATCAGTTTGGTTTCATCCTCCTTGGTAAATGTATTACATTGATTTTACTGTAGATTTAAATATCGTAACTGTTTCCCCCTGACAAAGAGCTTTCAGCTCAAAATGCACTGCAAATAGTATACAAAAGTTGTAAACAAGATAAGATTATCAATTAACTGATTCATAAATAATCATGAAATTGGAAAAAAATGAAAATAAAAGAAGAATCTTGTTAAAGTCTTATAAATAAACCCACGAGTGTGCTCGAATTGGTGCCTGGTCTTGATACCCAATAGTAGGGTGGATTGATTGGAGCTAGTTAGCATATTTCGTTTTAAACAGTAAAGCACCACAAAAAATGATGACTGTTGCTTATCTTTCCATTTTTGGTGTGCTGTAGACTATGTAGGTAGGTAAATTAATGCATTTTTTTAATGTATTGGGGATTTGATAGAGCTCAAACCAGACTCATACATTATTGCACAGGGGCGTTGTGAACCCCCCGCTTTTGCAGCTTAAGCAGAGGTGTTCTTGATGGGCCTCTTCAAAGGCTCTTAAATAATGTGAAAGGAGGGTGGTCAGTTGGTTGAGTGAGTGAGTGAATTGACTGATGGATAGGTGTGTGTGACTGAAAGGGTGGGTCAGTTGATGAAGGAGTGAAGAGATGGATGTAAGGATGGATGAGTGAAAGAATGAATGTGAGGGTGGATGAATGGATACATGTGTGTGGATAAGTGAAAGAATGGATGGATGAATGTAAATGGTCGATGGATGAAAGGGTGAATGGATGGATCAGTGAAAGGATGGATGGATGATTAGAAAGCATGGATGGATGTATAATTAAAAGAGTGTATGGATGAGAGGAGTGAAAGGGTGGATGGATGACGGAATGAAAGGGTGGATAGATGGATGAACAAAAGGATGGATTGATGGATGGATGATGGGATGAAGTGAACCCCCCAACTTTAGAAGCTACTGCAGGGTGAAGTTCTTGATTGGTCTCTTCTGTCTGCAACTTGGCAGACAAAGGAAAGTTAGTGAGTGAAAGGATAGATGGATGGATGTGTGAGTTAAAGGGTAGATGGATGAGTGAGTAAAAGGATGGATGTATGGGTAGATGGATAGATGAATGACTTAAAGGATGGATCAGTGAAAGAATGGATGGATGAGTGAAAGAGTGGATAGATGGATGAAAGGATGGATGTGTGAAAGAATGGATTGATGAGTGAAAGGGAGGTTGGATGGATTGATGTATGAGATGAGTGAAAGGGAGGATGACTAGATGGATGGAGTGAAAGAGTGGATGGATGGATGGAGTGGAAGGGTGATGGATGAGCGGAAGGATGAATAGATGAGTAAAAGGATTGATGGATGATAGAAAGAATGGATAGGTGAGTGAAGGGGAGGGTGGATGTGGGATGGGTGAAAGAATGGATGAGTGAAAGGGAGGGTCGATGAATGAAAGGGTAGATGGGTGGATGAGTGAAAGAATGGATGGATGACTGAAAGCGAGGGTGGATGGATAGATGAGTGAAAGTATGGATGGATGAGTGCGTGGGTGGATGTGTGAGTAAAAGAGTAAATGGATGGATGAGTGGTTAGGTGAAAGGTAGAGTAAAAGGATGGATGATTGGATGGCTGAGTGAAAGGATGGATGGATGAATTAGTGGAAGGGAGGATGGATGGATGGAGTGAAAGGGTGGATGGATGGAATAAAAGGGTGGATGGATGGATGAATGACAGAAAGGATGGTTGGATTAGTGAAAGGGTGGATGAGTGAAAGAGTGGATGGATGGATAGGCTTAGAGATTCATGCATATGTTTGAATATGGCTGGGCGGACACACGGAATAGTGAAAGACTGAATGATAGATGAAAGAATGAATGGATGACAGAATGTAAAGGAGAAATTGTGGATATCAGCAGGAGGATGGAAGGATGAATGGATAGATGCTCTGATGGAAAAGACAAGAGAGCTTATCTTGGGAGTGTTGTGTTGACTTGCTTCATTTGCTTGGTGCCATAAAAGCTTTGGTTCGAAGTTACAGTAGATTTTTTAGAAAGTTACATACATTTAAACAAGCATCACACACATGAACAAATTCCTGCCGAAAATTATATTCTTCTGCCATGTAGAAATGTGATGATTATCAAAACCACCCCAAAAAATGAAAGAAAGAAAGAAAGAAAGAAAGAAAGAAAGTAAGAAAGAAAAAAAGAAAGAAAGAAAGAAAGAAAAAAGAAAGAAAGAAAGAGGCAAGTGTGCAAAATGTTTCTTTTTAAGATTGCTGATGTAATAATACCAGAACTGACTGGCTATGGATACACAGTGTGCATTAGCAGTCCAGTTGTTGTCAGGGTAGTCAATGCATCATCGGGTTGCAAATGAAACAAGATGTCAGCAACACAACCTGCCAGGAGGGGGTCACCTCTCCTCTATTGTCCAGTGTTAAACAACAGCACACACAACCACCACTCCAGGAATATTCACCATCAGCAGACCACAATCAGTATCCAAGTTCTTCAGTCACACATACTTCTTGAGAAGCGTTCAACACTGTGGACCATCCAGGAATTCCACTCTCTCCTAATCAATCTTCCTTTACTCTAGCATCTTCCGCCTCTAGCAAGACTCCAGGTAATTATGCTCCCTCTGATTTGGGTCCCCCAGAGGGTCTGTGCCCATGCATCTTGTAATGCTGGGAGGGGTTATGTTTCCTGCAGAGGTGATGCAGCTTGACCAGATCCCTAACACTGGTCGTGGTGCTGCAGTTTGCCAATGTCCCATAGCTCCTAACCAGTGGCTGCAGTCAGGCTGACAATCTCACAGGCACAGAAGCAAGCAGCCACTTCCTCCTAGCGAAGTCCAAATATTCTCCATGAGGGCAGATATCACTGCAAAGGCAAGTTCAGAAAGCACGTACCAGTAGGTGATATCCAGTGGAGAGTGGCCTAGTGAAACAGCATCCCGGGCAGACAAGGAAAGCGAGCTTCCCTGTAGATCCTTCTAATCCACCTATGAAAAGCGATAGTGGGTGGATGTTGTGGCATGCAGTGGGTGGCCCTTAATGGGATTTAGGTTTAGGAGCTCCATGAAGGTGCTTCTTCCCTGCCATCACCATCTTGTCTTCATAGGCATATTTATATCAAGAATGTCACAAGGGAGGTGTTATGTTAGGCCATTCACTTGTTCGAATTCTCATTGGTGGTCAACTAACCTAGACCCACCTTTTAATCCTACGTATGTTGATCATAATACTGTTATTATCTTCGACACCCATTTTATTAAGCATATTGATAAATATTCTTTCATCTCTTTTATTCTCTGGGTGGTAAGGAACATTATCCCCTTTCTTCTGTTTTTTTGGGAAAACAGTGCTCCAGCCATTGTTTTTGTGCTGTCTTACCTACTCTAATTCGTTTTAATATCTGGCTTCTTGCCTATCTCAGGCAAGACATCAGCACATTCAAACTATTTATGTCTCGGGGAAACCTATTTGTTAAAGATTTTATAAATGCTATTTAGGAATTATCAAGCTCTTTTAGTCTTGCATTCTTAGGGCCTGATTACGAGTGCGGCAGTCGTAAGACCACCGCACTTGCGCTGGCAAAGGTCGGTCCGCCGCATTGTGACTTTAAAAGTCGTTGTGGAGGAGGACCACCAGCTGCAACAAGGAATATTCTATCCCTGGTAGTGGCGGAGCTCAGCCACAATGCAATATGCTCAGCAGGACTTGCACAGTCCAGCTGAGCATATTGCCACGAAAAGGCTTGAGGTGCAGGAACAAAGGGGGCCCTACAAGGCACCCATGCCCCCCCATGGGGATTCATTCAGGGGGCCACAACATGTGCTCCCTTGTATGTATTCCCCAAAGCTCCAGGACGGCATGGACATCACCTTCCATGCCGTGCTGGAACTTTTTTGCCGTTCCCATTGTGGTGCCTGTTTTCCAGGTACCGCCATGGGAAAGGCAAAGGACAGTCCGCCTTACACGAGTACAACTTGCGCGGCTTTGGCGGTACTGTGTCGGTGGAGAGCCGACACAGCACCGCCAAACTCGTAATCTGCCCCTTTGTTCTTTTCTCACACAACAGGGTAATATGTTTTAAACAGTAAAGTAACAAATACGCATTAATGAAAATTATTTTGGCAATGATTTACAGATGTGCACATTTCAGAATGTATTATAGACATTCTTAAAAATGCACCAACCAGTGAATTTTTTTTAACTTTTTCTCCTCTAAGACTGCACAAATTGTTGTATTGAAAGTACTGTTACTGCAGTTTGCATTCCTTGAATCTATCATAATGTACATGTGTGGTGCATTACAACTGTAGACAACAATGAAGGCTCAGATTAATAAAAATCCGACATAACACAGTGCAGCACACCTGGTTGCTGCATTGTGTTGCATGGGAGGAAGAAAGCAGAAAAGCTCCATATCAACAAAGAAATGGCAATATCCTGCTGTCCCTTCTTAGGAAGGACAAACCCCGGGTGATCTCCATGTTAGTCCCTTATAAGAGCATAATCAACTAAACCTTGACTATACAGAATGAGTATGTGGTCAAGGTACAGTGTAGAAAATCTGGCATCTCAGTGCTATTTGCCCCATAGAACTAATACGACCAAAACTCAGATCAAAGTGCTCAAAATCCCACACATGAGGGGTGTTCCAGGAAAGGTACATTAAAATTCACAGGTACTTTAATTAAATCTCTGCAATAGAGCGTATGCACATGAGAACCATGTGCACAGTTACACTCTTGAGCTGCCTTTACCTGCTTGGCATGTCTTTGCCTGTGTGGCAACTGGCCACCAAACAAATTTTGGTGTTCCTAGCATGTTAAAGGGATTTCCAAATCTTCATTAGCCCTATAGTGCACAGGTGGATGTACCACCGTATATTCATGAAACTGCCCTGAGGCAGCAACAATAGGCTCGAACTCGACCCAGGAGTAAAAAGTCTCAAAGGCATACACTGGATATGCAGCTATTCCGAAAGTAACTGCCCCACCCCCAGTCGGGGGCACATCGAGCTTTGAGGTGTTGAGTAAGTGCTTCTGTGCAATAGGCCCCTATAACGATAGGTGCTGCCATGATGAATGCAATTGGAATCAAAGAATTAGAAAATCCTCAGAATGAGAAATAACCCTTTATGAGTCAAGCTTTGTGAACCTACAGAAATAAGTGCTCCTTTATTCCATATAGGAGGTAACAATGATCACTACGAATGTCTCTGTCATGAAGTAATAATGGTTCAGATGTGTGTGATAAGTGTGAGCTACTCAAGGCATAACTGTAAGATACCAGTCCCATGTTGGGCACCAACTGTCGCGTAAGTTAAAACTTTACCTTAACTCTACAAGGAGTGCTTTCCCACCCACGGGTGACAAGGGTGTACTTGGTTCAATAGACCAGTGATGCATGTCAAAGACAAGTTATTGTAGCCCCCCACAACGCTATTAGATGGTTAATTGATATAGAAGTAATGCTTTTGGGTTACTACCAATCTCATAAAGGTATCAGGGGCATTGTGGAAACAACAACAAACCATATTTCATTATTCAGAGTATCACACGCACAGTACTAAGCAGAATGAACACTTAAGTTTGGAATATTTATTACTGCAGGTACAATCTGTTTCTCAGTACATCTAAAACAATTACACAAAATATAGAAACAGCAACAAGACACATTATAAGTAACAAGAATAAAATGAACATATCTAAATTGCTAAAATGTAATTTAGGCTTCATCAAAAACATAACACCCTAATGCCTACTTCTAGGTTCTATATGATGAGATCATGAAAAGCCAGAGCAACTTGCAGTCTAGAGTTTCTTAGAGAGAAGTGACGCACTGCATACCTTTTTGACTGCAAAGGCTGTCTTTATCAGTGGATGTGTGAAGACAGTGTTCCCCGTTAAGGGCAAACACCCACTGTGGCAGCAGTCAGTTGGTCTTCCTACGGGACTTGGCTTTATAAACTTCAGGCGAGATGTAGCATCCGTGAAGTGTGAAGTGCTCTGGCAGCAGATGAGACCGTCTCTGGCTGAATCTTGGGTGATAATTTGGGTGAAGGACCTCTCCTGACAAGTGGTCAAGTGGCAGTCCTTATATCCTAAATCTTATCAGAAATTGAAATTTGTGACATAAGTTTAGGAATGTCTCACATAGATTATGTGCATCAAGGTATGGGTCATAGACATTTCCTTATGAGCATATAAAGCAAAACTACATCACTTCAGACAACATTATTTTGGATACATGTCTGTATGTGTTCTTATTTAACCATGACATGGTGAAGAGGAGACATTTGACCCAGACGAATTTTGCCTTAGATGTTGTATTTATGTTATTAATCGAAGAACTTGACACTATCACTGTTCCTAGAAAGATAAGGTCTGGCGACATCTGCGTTTTAGGCAGGCATGATACTGATTCTGCATAAATCATGAACTATGGCAGCTTCCATTGTCTAAGTTAAGAAAGATGGCAGTCTCCATAAACTAAGATGGAGTCGGGCCTACATAAGATGGAGTCGGATCTTAGGGACTTTACATCAATTGTGATTTTTTAAGGAATTGATTGTTTAGGTCCAATAAATTGATAAAACTTTTTGTTACCAGAACACCTTAGATGGAGATTTAGAGAACACCATTAGAGAATTTAATTTCTCTGTTACTTTGATTTGGAGTGGAAGAACGTCTATAGGGAGAAAGCTACAACTGCACTGTTTTTACTTTAGAAAATGGGAGACTATTGGCGTAATTGGGAATGTTGATATATTTAAAATGATGTCCTGCCCCTTCTACCAAATATAAACACATTACAAGCAAGACTAAAATACACTGTATCAAAGTGTTCCTATTTGTAGATTTAAAATGTAGGAGGCATTAACATAGGAGGTATTGTCAAGTCTTCTTGATGCTTTTCATAAAGCAAAATAAATGAAGGAGCAAGGAAAATACATGGAATCAGATCAAAAAAGCCACTTTTTCTATGTATTTCTCATTGTGCATTTTTTTTAAATTGATTGGTTAGGTCCAACAGATTTTAAAAGCTTCTTGTTACGAGAACACCTTAGATGGAGATTTAGAGAACAACATTAGAGAATTTAATGTCTCTGTTATGTTGATTTGGAATGGAAATATTTGTAAGTGGAGAAAGCTAAAACCGCACAGTATTTACTTTACAAAATGGGAGACTATTGGGGTAATTGGGAATGTTGATATATTTACAATTGTGTCCTGCCCCTCTACCAAATATAAACACATTATAAGCAAGACTATATACACTGTATCAAATTGTCCTATTCTATTTTTTTAAATGTAGGATTTAATGATGGATAATCTGAGGATACGTGGAAACGTGATGCTGGGCATTGCTCAGGTTCAATCACATTAAATACTTTTAGCACATTAGGTGCTAGGTATGGGCACAGTGAGGGCAGCTGCCCAGGGCCTGCACTAGAATATGGGCCCTGTGCCAGTAAGCCACAGGCCACAACTTCAAATATCTCTCTCAAAGACTATGCCCATGCTCACACCACTCCTCCTGAGCCCCCTTCCCATCTGATTGCACTATAAGGTGTTTTGCGAGTGAGGTGTGTCTTGACCTTACACTCTGAGGGTTAGTTGAAGTTTTTGGTGCTATGGAGTGATAGTAATCGCAACACTGAATTGGCTCAGTAGGTCAAAGTTGAGGTAGTTCTTGTGATAAGAAAGCAAGATTGAAACCTAGTACTCCCTTCTTATGTGGAGTTTCCAGCCAATGAGGCATGTCTTTGATTCCCACATCAATCACAAACAATAGGACACAAACGCATATTAGGTGAGGAGCGGT
The DNA here is from genome assembly GCA_963921515.1 of Calotriton arnoldi. Taxonomy (NCBI): domain Eukaryota; kingdom Metazoa; phylum Chordata; class Amphibia; order Caudata; family Salamandridae; genus Calotriton; species Calotriton arnoldi. The sequence continues at coordinate 44,492 of CAWUFW010021032.1, forward strand.
GGGTCTGTGGAGATGGGAATAGGCAGATCAAACTTGCATGCTCCAGCATTTGCCAATGCAGGGCTTGCAATGGCAGAGAGTTTCAGGAAATGACCCCTCCTCACCTGTGCCTAGCATCACTTGATCTTGGCTGAAAGGCTGAGGGAAGGAGGCACCCTCTGGACCTCACAGTGCTAGATCATGGCTATAAGATCCAGGGAAAGGGCCAATTGCTTGGATCTCACAGAAATGGAGTAGTGCTAAGAGACAGAGTGAAGGAGTGCTCCTTCCCCTGTGACACACAGTGCTGGATGGAGTTGTCACCTTTCTCAGAATAAAATACTGGCCCTTTGAATATGCTTTGTTATTCTTGAAGGACAAAGTTCTGCTATGTCACAATGAATGCGTGTAAAATCATCAGTCTTCCTTCATAGCATGGCAGTTATTACATGGCTAGTATAAAGCTTAATTTGGGATGTTTGGGGTACAAATCTATTCACTTCAACACCCCACCCTACCTTGCATCCATGCTCAGTCAGGATGCAGCAGAACATCAAGACGCAAACATAATTTGCTACTCAAGCCACACACCTTCATAACTACTCATGCTCAGCCTTAATCCTTCTCAAGTGCTGAATCACATTTGTGGCTCTCTCTACCAGCTGACTTGAGTGTAAAACCCACCATGATTTTTTTGCTAATACCTGAAAACCCATCTCTTCTGACTATAGCTGTGCAGTTAATCTACCATTTGCTACTGTCTTTTTAGCCCCTTCACTTACTGCTTTTTAAGCTCTCGATAAATGATGATTGCCCTGTTATTCTTTGTTCTATCTGATATTCTCTGTAGACTATATATCTTGTTATATTTAATGGTCTCTTATACCTTTCAGTGCTCTGTGCTACATAAAACTATTAAATAAATTAATATTCATGTGTTTGCTTTAATACTTTAACAATCATTTATAAATGAAACAACTCTCAAAATACATTTTCCGTGAGTTTTCTTGTTTTGCTGTCTTAGGTTTTATATTTTAAAATGGGAAAATACTGTACTTCACTGCTTTTCTCAAAGTATTTTCAGACATGGGTATAACAATTCTACCCAGTTTAGTAAACTAGTGGTCAGGTAGCAACCTAGCACTCTCCTAGACCTTGCAGCCATGTTCTAGCACTGAGGCCCAGGGGAGGGTGGGGCCTCTCCTAAACCACGTAGTGCTGGAGCATGGCTGCAAGGTTCTTCCCAGGAGAGGGACATGCTCTTCTGACCATGCAGTGTTGATCATTTCTGCGAAGCCTGGGTCCCCCCTCAGGCATCTCAGTGCTACACCATTGCTATGCTGCGAGTCAATCCTCATTAGATCATAGCTGCTCATGTTCTTTAAATGCGTGACCAACAAATGGCTAAGAGGACCTTTGATTTTTGTGCAGTCCAGAAGACATGCTTTTACTTCTTGTTCTCTGTATACCTAATGTATACAATATTGGGAAAATCATAGCTTTTTCTTGTGCCTCTGCCCCTGTAACAATGCAAGTATTAGTCACTAAACAAAAGAATGGACATTTACTTCTGATGGGTGACACCTTTCTCTGATACATCTAAATACCTTGTTGAGAAATCCAAAATCCCCAAAATTCAATAGAGTCCTGATGAAAGGAACACTTTTCTGCTTTAACAAACAGTCCTTGTTTTCTCAATAAAGATAACACTTTTCTTTCTTGTGGATATGCTCAGTTAAAGACTTGGAGTAAATCAAAATATCATCAAGATAAAGAATAGCAATTTGGTCTTGAGTGCTATCTTCCATTCATCACCCTGACGAATCTTAACCAAGAGGTATGCACCTCTCAGATCCAGCTTTGTGAAGACTGTTGCTCCTTTCACTTGATTCAACAATGCTGAAATTAATGGAATGCGATATTTGTTTTTAATGGTGATAGCATTCAGGGCATAGTAATCAATACACGTTCTTAAACTACCATCTTTATTTGGGATGAAAAACAAAGACAAAGCCACTGGAGAACTAGATTTTCAAAAAGCCATTTGCTAAGTATTCATCCAGATATTTACATTGATACTTAGTCTCTTCCTCAGTCAATGCATACATTTGGCAACAAGGTAATTTAGCCCCAGGAATCAAGTCAATACGACAATCGTATTCATGAAGTGGTGCTAAGGTTTCAGCTACCTTCTCAATAAAAACATCAATAGAGTCATGGTATTGAGCAGGAATAATATCAAAATAATCCTCCTGGCTAACATGTATTTCTGCTAATACTCGCTCTCTTTTCTTGAGCTTCCTGTACATCATTTGCATTACAATCACAAGAGAAAAATATTTCTTCTGTGCTCCAATTAATTATTCAATTATGTTTTTCTTTAACCAGGGAACCATAATATGATTTCATATTGTGGAGCATCAATTAAATCAAAAATGATTGTTTTAGAATGTTCCTGATTACTTGAGATGATGAATGGAAGGGTGAAATGAGTGATGGGTCCTGACGTTAGTGTTGTTCCATCAATAGCCCTAACAGGATATTCATGTTCATTTTTAGTATAGACCCTCCTAACCTTTGAGGTATTCCCCAATCAGCAAATACACCTGTAGCTCCCGAATCAAGCAAGGCTTTTACTTAATTTAAAGCTCTATGTTTAGACATTAAGGGTACATGTAACACAGATGGAAAGCAGTTGATGAAATGGATTGTATCTCTGTACTCACTTCCAGCACTGGGATTCCCATCAGTGCTGGATTGCTCTGTTTCCCAGCCACTGTTTGACTCTTTTTTTGGGACAGTCCCGTACCAAAATGCATGTCAGACCCACAATAAAGACATATGTTTTTTTTCTTCTCCTTTCTCTTTCATCTCTAGATAGAGGGGGCCTACCTGCACCGATTTGCATAGGTTCAAGGGAGTTAGAGCTAACCTTATTCTCAGCCTTTTCTGAAGTTGGAATATAGGTTCTGACAACACTTTCCCCTTTCTTCCCTTTTCTCTCACACTGCCTATGATCTATCTGTAAAACCAGTTCTACCAACCCATCTAAAGTGGTTGGACAGTTAGGAATTTGTGACAAAAAGTCATTTAATTCATCACTGAGCCCTCGATAAAACAGGGCAGCTCATTTCTCGACTGTCCAATCTGCTTCTAGAGTTAACCTGGTTAACTGAGTCAAATAACTTGAAAGATCCTTTTCTTCCTGTTTTAACTTCAACAACTCACTATCAATGGATTACGTACCAATGTCCTTCTGCCAAATATTTTCTACAGTTCCTTACAAAAGTTAATGTAGTTATGCAAAAGTTTACTGTCTTGCGACACTGAGGGCATAGACCTTGTTGCTGCATCTCCCATTAAATAAGACAGAATAAAAGCTACTTTAGTCTCAGACGAAGGAAAAAGTTGTGGTTTACATAAAAGTGTATACTACACTGTATGAGAAAAATGTTTAACTTTTGGGGTTCTCCTGAGTACCTCTCAGATTAAGCTAAATGAATCGTGGTTGGGGTAAAAAAAAGAATTGTGTCTGTACTCCTGAAACAGCACCCATGACGTCTCCAGAACTGGCCTCTGCACTGGTGGATGGACCAGGGAGAGGACTTTGTGAAGCACATAACCTATCCACTTTGTGGGACACCTCTGCCATTTCCCTTTGCATCCTTTGTAATACATCTATTATATCTTTCAGATGGGGATTCTCAGCTTCCATGATTCCCAGGTGGTAATAATGTGAGGGCTTCCCACTAATGTCACAAATTGAAATAGCTTAGCTCCACTGCAGGGGGATTATGGATGACTGTGGAATATTTCACTCCTTGTCACTTATAGACTCCTGTCCTATGGTAGACATGAGTAGCGGAGGCCCCTGGGGAAAAGGGAATGGGAAAGAATACAGCGGTTAGTTGTTTACTGTAGCACTAGACAAGGGTTGGGTACCTAAGGAAACAAATATACACTGATTGCATTAGATGTTGTATAAGATGTGATTTCTATACACACAAAGACTCTTGCCACTGACCTTAATGATATCTGAACTTCCTTGGCTGCCTGCACTCTGTTGTAGCATATATATTCTTTCCTGTAACTCTGTTTTAAAACAAAAATACATTTGCTAAGAACAAAAGGAAGGAAAGAACAGAGTGCTGCAATTGCACAGTTAACAATTTTCTCCCCTGCCACCTTTACCTTTTTTCATGAAAGTCTGATTTATAAGTCCACGAAAATCTAGTTCAGTGACTTTCCAGGCATTTAAAAATAAACATGCAGGACATTAAACTCTTCCAAGGTTGTAGTCATTTTCAAACAAATAATGGCATGCTTTTTAAATATTCTCCAAAGCAAAGGATACGCTCCTGAATGGTTTTCAGCTGAAAAAGAAAACAAAGCTTTCAAAGTTATTTTTCCATTACCCATAACCAGCTCCATTATAACTGTTGGAAGTCTTCAAGCTGGACCTTTGTGAACTCTTCTAGTCCAACAGCAGAAAAGTAAACTCATAAATCCAAAGGTGACCCTTGCAAGTTCACTTTAGTTAAGCAAATGAAAACTTGTAAATCCAAAGTAAAAATAAACACTGTTCAACATCATCTTCCTTGACATTTGCAAACTCTTCAAGTCAAGAACTTTTTACCCTTAATGTCTTCACACCAAATATCAGCAGATGAGCTTGCTCTAAAACATTGGAGAAATGAACACTTTGGGAAGCCTTGAGTTCATAACATATCACTGCACTAGCAAAGACTAGACCACAGTTCCAAAAAGAACTTCGATATGGCGTTTGAATCTATGCAGTAGTTCAGTGCCGGTACTTTTCTAAAGGCAACCCCCTGAGGTGGTAGTTTGAAAATTAGTTTCTTGCTAGAAAGTTTCATTAAGGAAATTTTCTTAACCAAAACAACATATGAGTCTTAGTAAAACTTCTCAGATCATAACTTCTTAAAACAACCAATAGAGAATCTTCATTTATGACATCTTAGTTCTAACCCTACCACACCCAATCTCTATCTGCTATATTCCTATGCCATCCAATCTACCTGCTTGCTTAATCCTATACCACCCATAATGTGTCTGCTCCATACTGACACCCCTCCCACATCCCTTCCAGCAATAGTCATGTTTTTGGAGGTGCAGAAAAGAGGGTGTCTATCCTCTGAGTCATGTCTGTAAGTGCAAGTCCCTACAGAAGTTGTCCACAATTTCTTTTCTTGGTACTAAACACAGTGCTTTCTCATACCCACTCCCAGCATCATATTCCTGTCCCTGACAAGACTTTTTTAAACACTTATCAACTTTACAGTGTTCTGCAGTAAACACATCTGTGCCAAGCACATTGTTGTATACTTCACTCACTGAGACCCCAGCTGAGGTCTAGATTTTGTTCCAAGTGCCTGGTTCCCCTTCTCTCCACCCCTTCATTGAGGCCCTTAAGTAAATATTTCCTTAAGTCTCCTCTGGGCGGATAAAATTGCCTAAAGAGAGGGGTATTACATTTATATATTGGATTTATTGTCACTTCATATGATTTTTGTACTTAGAACTTGTATTGGTTTGCTTGTCAATGGAGCATTTGAAGAACAAATCTGTTAGATATGACAGCCTTAGGGTGGTTTCCCTAAACATTTTGCCTGCTTGTCTCATAATATTGCTGATTCTTTTTGTTAACCTTAGGACTCTGAGCACTTTACCACTGCCAACCACTGCTAAGGTGCATGTGCTTCTCCCCTAAAACATGGTTTTAGTGGTGCATTCACAACTGGCACATTTAATTTACCTGTACATTCCTAGTACAGTGCACTACATGTGCCCAAGGCCTGTAAATTAAATAGTACTAGTGGGACTGCAGCATTGCTTGTACTACCCACTCAAGTAGCCCTTAAACATGTCTCAAGCCTGCCACAGCAGAGCCTGTGTGTGCAGTTTACACTGCCATGTCAAAATTTAAAACCCCTTGACAAGCCTTAAATTCCTCTATTATTACAAAGAAGTCACCACTAAGGTAGGCCCTAGATAGCGGACGGGGCAGCGTACTATGGAACTAAAAGGCAGGACGTGTACTTTTAGGTTTTACATGTCCTAGTAATGAAAAACTTGCAGATTCATTTTTCACTACAGAGAGGCCTACCCCTCTCATAGGTTAGCATTAGGGATTCCTTTTTACATTTAATAAGCTGTAATTCCTAAGTGAGAGAAGGTAGAGTGGTCATGTTCAATACCTTCAGAATGGCAATGACAAATCATCTCTAATGGGAAATTTGGATTTGTAGTTACCATTCTGAAAATGCCACTTTAAAAAAGTTGGATATTTCCTGCTCGTAGGCATTCGGTATCTGCTGCCTGTCTCTGATCACTGGCTGGTCTGGGTGACAGTTGACTTTGTGTAGTTCTTCTAGAAAGCCACACACAAATGAAGGCTGGGTGTGACTTCTGGCATCTTCCTCGGAGGAAGGGAGGGAGAAGCTGGGCACAGTCTTACTTACACCTGAAAAGGCTGGACTCTGTCCACACACAAAGGGCTGCATACCCCCTTATAATGAGTCTGGAGCCAGGACAGGAAGCAAGGACCTCTGTGCATTCAAAAGACCCTTCTTGAAGTCACCCCCACTTCAAAAGCACAACTGGGTATAAGTACTATACTTCTGACCCTACCAACATCAGTACACTGCAGGGCCTGAAGCCATCAACCAAGAAGAAGACTGATGTGCTTAAAGACTGTCACTCTGCTGGACAGCTGCTCTGGAAGACTGCTGCCTTGCTGTGCTGCCTTGCTGCCTGCTGCTTTCTCTTATTAGACCTTCATCACTTGATCCAGAGTGACCCCAAGGGCTAGCTGACTAGCCTCCTGTTCTTCAAAGACTCAGGGACATCAAAGTCTTCCACTCTGCTCCTGTGCCGGGTTCCTTGGAAGTCGACCCAGGTGATTGCTCCAGTGGAACCAGTGTATCCTCTGCTGAGTGAGCAGATTTGACGTTTCACCTGTGTTGCGGGAACAGAACCGGTGCATCGTACTTGGAACCAAGGCATTGCGATCGGAACCACTGCATCAGAACCACAGCATCTCAGCCACTGCAGAGAGATGATCAACACATCCCCTTGACTGCATGGAGAACCCAGGCGCATCTGATTCAGAACCAATGCATCTCAGAACTGGCACCTCATCTTCGGAACCAGCACAACGCCATTGGTGCGTGATGAAAATCAAAGCATCCCTTTGACTGGGGATCAACACCGATGCATTGCTCGGCTGCACCTCACATCTCATGTTTGCGACCAGGATTAAGGTACTTTTGCTCAGCAGGGACTGCGCGGGTCCAGTATCTGACCTGCACTCCATCGTGGTCACCCTGAAGTCTTGACTTTGTTCCGGTCCAGTGTAACCAACTAACTCTTTAGACGCTTACTGCTTCTAATCGCTATTTTTGTATTTAATCTGTAAAAATTTGTATCTTGACTTCTACTTATTGGATTTTTGTCATGTTGGTCTTGTTTTGTTTATAAAATCATGATCTATTTTGCAAGACCAGTATGGAGTCTTTTTGAGGTGTTTTCACTGTGTTACTGTTTGAGGTGTTTGCAAATATTTTACACATTTCCTCTTAAGTTAAGCCTGCTTGCTTTGTGCCAAGGTACCAGAGGGTGAGCATAAGTTAATTTATGGTGTGTATCTGTCTTACCCTGACTAGAATTGTGGTTCCTGCTTGGACATGGCGGTTACCTCTGCCAACCAGAAATCCAATTTGTAACAAAATTTATATATTTTATAAATACCTCCAATGCCCTTGGTTTATGACTGAGCTTTGAATGTTCTACTATGCTGTCTCTCAAGCTGCTTGAGATTATTAGTGAGTGTTTCACTCAGGATATTGACTAAAGTGTCCTGTCTGGATGTCCACAATCAACTCTAAAATTATTTTAGAGCATAGAATGTGCCACACTGAGGAAGGTGAGTGCAGGGTGCATCTCACTATAGAGTCTGCCTCCTGACTCTGATGGGTGAGTGTGCAATGTGTCTCACTTTAGAGACCCTTTGGGGTTCCAACATTTTATTTTACTAAAGAGGGACAGCTTGGAACTAAGAAGGACATCATCTAGGGTTGGACTGGCCTATAGGGCAATTACTCAATGCCCAACAGGCTGGCTTCACATGTCTGTGTGTGGGCCATTTGTTGGGCTGTTTGTGGTTTGTTTTATGGTCTAAGTCAACACTTTGGTGGAGTGAGAAGCATATACTTAGTTTAGAACCCTCTGCCTCCCTAAACTGTCCTAAGTAATATCATTAGAGAGGGTTACCCTTACTTTATAAATCCCATTTTCGTCTGTGAGATTGTTGCATGGCCCAACGTATATCAGCCTCAAAACACTTACACAGCATGTCTGAGCAGGTGGAAATATGCCCCAACTTGCAAACATAGTCCTCTTTTCGCTTTCTAGTTCACTAATGGGGGCCACTTTTATTTTGGTGCCAAGGCCAAATTTATGTCCCAGTCTGACCCTGTTAAGGGCTCTCACAGTTGGGCCTCACTCTTTCGCTCCTGGGGTTGTCTTGGTTAAACAATGGTACATTCTTGTAGAAAATGTTTACAGTTGTTTATCTTTTTACTGTAGAACGTCCCTCATATATAAGTCATACTCTGACTGCCCTGCTGCGAATGAGCTATTTTGCTCGGACTGGATCCAAATAACTGCAGATTACACCTAGATCGCTGAGTAAGTGCCTGCAGATCACACATAGATAAGTCCAGATGTACTTGCATATGTTGAGGGGCCCCCTCAAACTGTAGCCTCTTTATTTTTCTATTGCTCTCTTTCTCTTTTCTGTCATGGTAGACAGTAGTTTACTTACACCTTCAGTACAGGTCATGATGGAGTCAAGTATGTTTTGGATAACATGTACAATATAATTAAATTGAGTAATAGCAGCACATTGTCTTCACTGCTTAGAATTGGCAGCAGTACGGGTTAAGGCACCATGTTAAGGGTAATATCAAGTATATTTTAGGGTGAGCTGCAGTGGTGGTCCGCAATGTGTGTAGTGGTGGGTTGGGCATATACACACACGTACGCACACACATGCTCACACTCATCCAGAGGTAAACTCAATCACACCCATCCATTTACAGGCTCTGACACATACACCCACCATTACCAAGCACATGCACACACACACACACACACACATCCATTCACAGCATGCACATACACTTATAGTCATACATGCACAGACACACACCTAAACACTTTTTTCAAAAAAGTACTTACCAGCTGACAGCAGGTCCTGCAGGTAGCAGGAGGAGAAGCAGAAGGTACCGGAAGGAGCTGGATGTTCACAGAGGGAAGGGAAAACGGAATGATCCTGCTGCCTCCTCTCATTGGCTGACCTTGTCATGGGTCAACCAATGGAACTTACCTACCTCTTCACAAAGAGGGATGGGGGTTTCAGTGAGAGTTGCTGACTCCACAACACTTTGTATTTACTTATTTATTTATTTGTGAGTTTTGTATAGCGCAAACTTGACCCGAAGGTATCATAGCACTTTACAGAGTGAGCACAGCAATAATAACAGAAGGTACATAGCAGGTGCATAAAAATATACACAGTGATGGTAAACATAAGCACAACGATAATAACATGAGGTACAAACGGGGTACCTAAAAATATATATAGAGTAGTGGCACAAATGCAAGATAAATATAATAATGATAAAAATATGCACAACGGTCATAACATAAGGTAAAAAAATATGCACAGCAATAATAACATGAAGTACATAAAGTGTACATAAAGATATATATAGTAGAGGTAAAAATGCAAATGGGGGATGCCAGGAAGAAGGCAGCATATACTTGAGTTACATAAAACACCTATGAAAATAAACAACAACAATTGACTAGAGGAAGAGTCTGAAGGACAATAGGATACATGAGGGTTGAGAGTCCTGAGGTAGCTATGAAAAGGGAATAACCAGGGAGAGGGAAAGTAGATGCATAGATTAGTCCGAGGTAGCGAAGGCACAAGGCATCTTAGCATTGGAGTTCACGGCAGCTTGGCGCTTTACGAGGTAGGAACAAAGACAGTAACACCAGGTGCAGAGAAAGAAAATAAAAATAAATAGTACTCCAGGGATAGTGGGAGAATATAACCAGAAAAAGCAGAAGTACTCTAGCAACATAAAAGTGTATAAAAAACAAATGGCTGTACAAATCGGCAGTACACAAAGAGGAGTACGATCAGCAGTGTACAAAAAGTACTGAGGTAGTTCAGGAGGGAGGAAGCAGTGTGGGGATACTATTGAGGAATGAGGGATTAGTGGCACAATACTCCCATAGTAGCATTGCGTAGAATAATGAGAAGGGAAGTGAAGCATAGGTTCATGATTTGGGCAGGTTGTGGAGTGTCGGAAGGCAGCTGGCCAAATATAGGATGGCGTGAACCAGGGAGTGAGGGCGACGCCAGATCATCATTAAGAGAGGGAATTTGTTGGATGGGAATTTTACCTTCTTTCTTGAAGTGGGATGTGGAGGGGTTACATTTGATCTCAGTGGGGAGAGAGTTCCAGATATCAGGGGCCAGTCCGAAGAAGGAACAGTAGTATGTTTTCTTTTTCTTTAATTTTTATGGCTTGAGCAGTAAGAAGCTTGTGCTTCTGGAGGGTCTGTTCCCACCCGAAAGTGTCAGTTTCTGGGCCAGGTAGGAAGGGGTGTTGGGGTGTAATGCTTTATGGGTCAGGCAAGCAATTTTGAAATGCATCCTGGTCTCAATTGGTAGCCAATTCAGCACGCATAGGTTGGGGTGATGTGATCACTTTTTTTTAGACCCCATGATGAGCCTGGCTGCAGAATTGAGAGTGGCCTTAAGAGGTGCAAGTGAGGTTTTCAGGAGACCAGCAAGGGTAGCGCTACCATAGTCCAGTTTCGGAAGCACAAGTGCCTGAGTTGCAGTTTTTAGGTCAGCCACAGGGAGGAAAGGTTTTAGTTTCCTAAGGACATGCAACTGATGGTTGGATTCTCTGGTGATGGTGCTGATGTGTTTATGCATGGAGAGGTCTTTGTCTAGGGTGATGCTTAGCGATTTGGCTGAGTCATCGATGTGAGGTATGCAGTTTAAGGCAGAGAGAAGGGGCAACCAATCATTGAAGCTAAAGGTGGCGGTGGGTGGAGCTATCAGTAGGAATTCAGTTTTGAGGTAATTGAGTTTGAGGTGAGTGTGACAAGGTATCATAATATGTATGTATTTAAGAGATAGTACATGCACAGCCAAAAAGGTTCTGCAATAGTTTTGTGTGGTTCTTCGTGCTCCTGGGTATCACTCTCCGAACTAGAGTATGTATGTGAATAAACTGCAACGCATCCCCATAAACGTGGGGTATGTCCCCTGGGCACAGATTCGTGTCTCTCAATCGAGATTTTGTCAGGTTCAATAAAGTTTCATTATTTTTCTTCAATAGTTTTCAAATCTGTTTTTATTTGTAGTTTCTCATCTAAGGAAATTATCCTTCATTTCCCATAATACATCAATTATACACCATTTAGTATGCGACTTTCAAATATCCCAATGCATTTCGGCCTGCTTTGGCCTTCATCTGGGGAATATCTACAACAAATGGAAAGCGCGCTGCTCAATATACAAAGTCCACGGAGTCATAAAGAACAATGTGCTTGTGGTTAATGTGAAGTGAACATGTAGTGCTCAAGCTATTTTATTAACGCGGGTTTATATGCGGAAGTGATATATATGTGATTTTAATAGGAACTAACGATATTGCCGGCGTTCGCTGATCTATAGGAAAGAGTACTTCGTCACTTTAATTGATGTTTGGTGAAACGCGATGAAAAACGTTCCGAATCAGTGAATTTTAGTTGTGATATATCGTGTGCTCTTTAAAAATCAGTGAAGTTAGAATCGTGCATTACGTCCGAAGCGCTGGCATGTATATCTCAATAAATTAACGGCTTTTTCTCTGTGCGATGTTAATTTTCAATGCTCGAATATATCACTGCGCGCTGCGTTCTTACTCACTCATCTCGTCGGGTGTGTTAAGCTTAAGATCCTGGTGTATTCGTTCTGGCGTATGAATAAAGCGGAAGTTACTTCGTGTGTTAAAAAAGGAAACGTAACTGCGTGTGTGATCGAAGTAGAAATAGGACTAATGCGTGAATCGTAAATAAAGACTATAAATGCTGGTTATATCAGTAGTGTATTCGATGCATCGCCCCAATATTATCTCCCTGTTATAAATAAATGTACATGTGATGAAAAACAAGTGGATGTTAAAGCAATTGAAAAAGAATAAAAAAGTACTAAAGGTGACATTAAAAAGATAAGTCATCTTCTGTTCATAATAGAGTCAATCAGAGGTAACATTGATATTCCATATGATCATTCATCCCATGAGGTCTCACGGAGTTCAACAGGCCTATCCAATGGTTTTCACAATGTAGTAGGGAATTATGATTATCTTTTCCTTCATTCCTAGTTATGATTTCTAGTACACAAAATTTGAGTTGACTGATGTTGTGTCCGGCTTCAATGAAGTGGCTAGCCACTGTCGATTTCAGGTTTTTGGTTCTTATGTTACTTTTATGTTCGTTAATACGAGTCTTGATTTTTCTTTCAGTTTGTCCCACGTAAATTTTCCCCACAGGGGCATTTTAGCAGGTATACCAAGTTGGATGAAATCGACAGTGGCTAGCCACTTCATTGAAGCCGGACACAACATCAGTCAACTCAAATTTTGTGTACTAGAAATCATAACTAGGAATAGCAAATTATATCCCTCCTGAGCCAAACGCTTTACCTACTGTTGCACCGACTGGTGTGGGAATAGTAATTATAAACCCTCCTGAGTCCAACATTTTCTCTCCTGTTGCACACAGTGGAGTGAGAAAAGTAAATTTTACCCATCCGGAGTCCAATGCATACCTTACTGTTGCATCGACTGCTGTGGGAATAGTAAATTTAACCACTCCTGAGTCCAACCCTTTCCCTACTGATGCACTGACTGGAGTGGGAATAGTAAATTTTACCCTTCCTACGTCCAACACTTTCCCTACTGTTGCACAGACTGGAGTTGGAATAGTAAATTCAACCCCTCCTTAGTACAACACTTTCCCTACTGTTGCACCGATTGGTGTGGGAATACTAAATTTAACCTGTCCTCATTCCAACGATTTCCTTACTGTTGCACCTACTGGAGTGGGAATACTAAATTTAGCCCCCCTTAGACAAATGTTTTCTCTGCTGTTGCACCTAGTGGACTGAGAGTAGTAAATGTAGCCTCTCCTGAGTCCAACGCCTTCCCTACTGTTGCACCGACTGCAGTGGGAATCGTAAATTTAACCTCTTCTGAGTCCAACGATTTCCCTACTGTTGCAACTACTGGAGTGGGAATAGTAATTACAAACCCTCCTGATTTCAACATTTTCTCTACTGTTGCACACAGTGGGGTGGGAATAGTAAATTTGTCCCCTCCTGAGACCAATGCATACCCTACTGTTGCATTGACTGGTGTGGGAATAGTAAATTCAACCCGTCCTTAGTACAACGCTTTCCCTACTGTTGCACACACTGGAGTGGGAATAGTAAATTTTACCCCGCCTGAGTCCAACACTTTCTGGACTGGAGTGGGAATAGTATGTTTATTATTCTTGGAGTTTAATATTTTTTTTAGTATTGTTTACATATTTATTATTATTGTGTGTTTATGTATTTAATTTTATGTTTTTATATATTTAAAGTTATGTAATTTTAAAAATATTTTTAGTAAAGCTTACTTTAATGTATTGTTTACAGTTTTATGTATAATTAAACAAGAAATACTTAAAAAATATTTTGCAGTACATTTGTTACAGTTACTAAATACTTTTATATGTGTATGTAAAAAAGAAAGAAATATATATATATACTTTTATATTGGTAGATATGAAAAACATTAGAAAATTAAAATATAGTTTATAATTACTATTTTTAAAAATTGTTTATATTATATGTGGGCATATAAATATACACACATTCATATATATGTGTGTTTGTTTAAATAAGTTTGTATTTATATATATATTTAAATATTACTTAAACATATTTAATTTACATTATATTAATGTTGTATGTTTAAATATTTAATATTTACTGTTTTTAATGAAATACATTAAAAATGATATTAATGTATATGTTGCTTCGATTTTAGTGTAAAGCAATATTTTTTTTTCAATATTTTTATACTTACCATTATATGTTTAGAAAAACGATATTTTTGTGATCAATAATTTTGGCACAATAGTTCTGTATCACGATATTTTTGTTTTTAATATTTTTTCAGTGATCCTTGACAGAGTTATTACAAATGAGATTCATATGCATTATCTTGGCAAACAAATTCAGCATTAATCGATTGAGCTGATGTTCGAGGTGCTGTGTTATGTTATATTATCAGGATCTGTAAAGCATGACTTATCACCCGAGAGGTATCCAGGCAATGAAGCAGGTGTGAAGGTCCTCTGCTGGGTCTTAGTTGAAGAGCCAGTTCTCCAGCTTCTTCCTGAATCCCTGAAGGGAGGAGGAGGCCATTGAGTAAAGAGGGAGGTACTTCCACGTTTTGGGTGCAAGGTATGAGAAAGCTAGGCCTCCGGTTCTGCTTTTTCAGATGCAGGGTGTGTGTGCGAGAGATAGATAGAGGCAGAGGGTAGGTGTCTGGTGGGCTAGTGTAAGTGGAGGCGGCTGTTGAGGTATCTTGGTCCACTATTGTGCAGTGTCTTGTATGCATGTGGGAGGATTTTGAGATGGCGTAGTTTGTGTGGGCAGCCAGTGGAGGTCTCTGAGATTAGGTGTGATGCGTGTGTGCCGAGGGAGGTCCAAGGTGAGTCTGGCAGAGTAGCATTCTGGATGGTCTGAAGTTGGTGGAGGAGGTGGTTAGGGACTCCAGCATAGAGTGCATTACCGTAGTCAAGTCTGCTGATGATTAGGGCTTGGATGATGGTACGTCTGGTTATCTTGAGAATCTATCAGAAGATTTTTTTGAAGATGCATAGCATGAGGAAGCAGGTGGAGCTAAATGTGGTCATCTCTCCGGCAATGTTGAGTATGTCATCTAATATGATCCCTAGGACACGTGTGTGGTTGGTGGGTGATGGAGTTGGACCAAGCTCTGATGGCCACTAGGTGGAGTTCCAGGAGAAGTTTTTCTTCCCAAAGATCAGCCCTTCTGTCTTATCCTTGTTGAGTTTCAGGCAGTTAGTTCTCATCCATTCTGCTACGTGGACCATGCATTACATGAAGTTGGATCTGGTCGTGGGTACCTTTTCTCACATAGAGAGGATGATTTGGGTATCATCAGTGTAGGAGATGATGGAAATGCCGTGGGATGTGATGACGTCAGTGAGTGGTGTTGTGTAAATGTTGAATGAGGTGGGGCTAAGGGTTGATCGTGGAGGGACTCCGCAGATCAGTTCCTTGGACTCTGATGTGTAGGGGGGAGTCTCAAAGATGGTTCTCAAAAGAAATATTACTGTTTGACCGTGTCCCTGATCCTCTGATTCCTTTGCTAATTATCATGGCCCAGGATTTGACAATGGTGAAAATATGTGTGGACAATACAGTCTAGTGCAAGCTTGAATCTTAAAAAAGTAGTGACAGGCTTTTATTACCCCATACACCTGTCAAAATTGGAGCCTGGTTTCAGGAGATGCAACAGCTTCCTCTACCTATGTTGCCAAATCTTCAGAATCATTCAATGACTTTTAAAAACTATCCTTTGCATCAATGAAAAGATGGAAAGTGTTAACTAAAATTAGAGGGTCTCTTTTCCTCCAAAGCATCTCTGTTGCTCAGTGGAAATGTTATCTAGAAAGCGTTAAAGGTGTTCAATTTCAGACAAGTCTAATGCACAAATCACTTCTGCAGGTGTCTGAAATGGATGAAGATGTGAAAAACAGAAGTGAAAGAACATTACCTGCATCAGTGTTTGCTTCATGTGAACTCCTGCTCTGCTTGGTTACATGGTATGATATTTTAATGAGCAGTAACACAGTCAAAAACCGAATGCAGAGGGAGAGCATTCAGCTTGATGTAGGTGTGAAACACGTTCATGAACGTCTTGCATTTTAACAAAGTGTTACGACGATGGGGGGGGATAGTTATATTGCTTTCTGGAAATAAACTAACAGATGAAATGAATATTAAAAAACATTTAAATCTGATTCAAGGTTTTCTGTCCTGTTTGTAGTTCTGTCCTGTGCTTTATAAAACTTTCAAATACAAATAAAATTGCCTTTCTATCAGATCTCAACTTTACCTCACAAAACCCTGTTTCTTGGGATTTAAAGTGACCTGGGTGATACCTTTCATCTTTTCCACTATGCTTTAGAATTTTATTCATGCACTAATCCCGAAACAATTAGTAAATATTGGACAGTGAACATTGGTGCAAAGAAATCTGTTTTAGTGAGACGTGGGCCTAGTATTTGACTACACGAATGTGCATCCACTTCAGCTTTAGAATATGTGGACTTTTTTTATTTTGGTATTTTTTATTGTTATTTTATAGATAGCTGCACCATGGAAGTTGCTTCTTGCAAGTCATTTCTAGGATTTCAAAGTTGCAAATGAGATGGGCCTCACTTCTTCCTTTTTGTCCTTCGCCCCAAAAATCCTTGGACTGGCCCTAATATTTAGGGCCTGATTATGAGTCTGGTGTTCCAAGGACCGCCAGACTCATGGTGGCGCGACAGTGGCAGTCTTGCGACTGCCAAATTACGACCCTAGTGGTCATGCTGCGTTGGGATGCTGACTCCGCCAGGGAACCGCTGTTCTGTGTCGGTGGCACGATGGTCCAGAGGTATCTATATGCTTGGCGGGACTGCCGTGGTGCAGCCAAGCATATAATGACTTTCCTCACTGCCACTGATTTCATGGAGGTCTTTCCTTTCCTTGTGCCACACGTCTCGCGGATGCACACAGGGGGGCACAACATGTGCCTCCC
Source organism: Calotriton arnoldi (assembly GCA_963921515.1). Taxonomy (NCBI): domain Eukaryota; kingdom Metazoa; phylum Chordata; class Amphibia; order Caudata; family Salamandridae; genus Calotriton; species Calotriton arnoldi. The sequence goes on from CAWUFW010021032.1 coordinate 61,447, forward strand.
TGTGTGCATGCAAGAAGTTCCATCACTGCATGGACTTTTCAGTCCATGCCGTGCTGGAACTTCCTTTGATGTTCCCATTGCGGTGCCTATTTAATAGGCACCACTGTGGGAATGGCAAAGGAAATGCCCGCCAATGACTTAAAAAGTAATTATTGGGCGGGCAGTGCTCACACAGCTTTGGCGCAGCTGCGCTGGCGGAGAGCTAGCGCAACTGCTCCCAAGTCGTAATCGGGCCCTTCGTCTTTTAAAACTCTTATGATTGATTGATTTGTATTATTATAGATTGCGCACTTAACTGTGGAATGTGGTGAGCAGGCACTCAGCGCCGAATTCACCCAAAGACAGGGACAGTGCAATTTAGGTATTAGAGAATGAATGCGCTTTAAAGTGCTTGCAAAAGCAGGCATGGCAACTGATAGAGTACAATGGCTCAAGAAGGGGATTCCAAGCTTTAGCAGAGCTCACTGATACGGCACAACTCCCTAACTGAGCTCCGCAAAGTCTTGAGACAAACAGAACATTATCAGACATGGAGTGATGAAAAAGCCTTTGCAAATAGCTGTGCCCGAGCATGAATAACGCAATGGCATTGGAAGAGAGTTCGAATTTGAAGACAAAAGCTAGGCGGGCTGCTGCTGTTGAAGTCTGGCCAGAGATTGCCAGGATGGCTGAGGTTCAAGGTATTACAGTAGTTTAGATGAGATAAATTCAAATCCTGGACCACTGTTCTACATCAATAAGGGTAGAAACGAGATAAAACTCAACACCTGGGCAATTAAAAATAATTAAAAGTAAGTTTATCAATAGGTACATTAAAAGAAAGCTGGGTGTCAAATAAAATACTTAGATAATGTGCTGCTATGGTTAGTTGCAAACAAGCAAGAATTCCAACCAGATTCCCAAAAACAACTCTCGTGTTCTGCCCGCATTCAGCTCAAATGAATATGTGTTCATCCTAAGCAATAACACATGTTCAGTTTCCTGACTGTAATTAAAGCATCTTCTTATCACCACCTAGTCTAAGGGCCTCAATACGAGTTTGGCGGTGCAGGAGCGGGACCGCTTCGCTCCTGCACCGCCAAACCCATGGTTGAACCGCCCACCAGATTAGGAGTTTTCTCCTGTCTGGCGGACAGTTCTTTGACGTTCCCACGGCAGTGTCTATGAAATAGGCATGGCAATGGGAATGTCAAAATCAGTACCTGCACGGCATGGACTGCTGCAGTCCATGCCATGCAGGAACTGGGGTGCATGCACACAGGGGCGCACAACATGTGTCTCCCTGCATGCACCCTATGGACCTGAGGCAACAGGGGGCCCTGTAGGGCCCCCTTTGTTTCCTCCCTGCCATGTTTTCATGGTGGGCTTGCCACCATGAAAACTATGGCGGAGAGAAAACTTATAATATGATTGGTGGGACCGCGGTGGTCCCGCCAAGCATATTGCGGCCTCAAGATGGCTGCGCCACCGCCAGAGATCTCTGATCCCTGGTGGTTGCGGTGGTCCCACGGCGGCCTGACAACCCTGGTCGTAATAGGGTGGTCCCCATGAATCTGGCGGTCTGTGGACCACCAGACTCGTAATAAGGCCCTCTAAATTAATTCTCATTTGTATATGAGTGTAGGCTCAAGTCGATGAATCCCATCAGAGCAGCTTGAGAGGCCATGTAGATATTAAATAAAATGGGGCTTAGAGTCAACACCTGTGGCCTGCCACCACAAATGTGTATGAAGGCTGAGAAGTAGGGTTTCAGAGTAACATTCTGTAATGAAGAATGCCAGCTTAAGGCTTGGTCTCTCATGTCCGTAATTAATGAAGGGATCCAGCTTGATAGTTTGTGACTTCCAATCAAAAAGCTGCAGAGAAGTTTAATATCATAAATGCAGCTTTGCTGGCCAATCCGCTGCGCCCAAATATGATTGTTGCTATGCAAATATGACTGTTAGCAACTACTAGCACGGACTCAGTGCAATTGTAGACGTGAAATCCCGATTCATGTTGTAAAGAATATTATGCTTGTCGATTTAGGCATTGACCTAGGTACTGGTAAAGTTTTCTGTGAGGTTAGCTTGGAAAGGAAGTACATTTCTGGGTTTGAAATAGACCATATTGTTAGGGTCGGTCATGGGCTTATTTGATAAGCAGATTACTAAAAAAAAATTCCCAGTGGCTTGGTACCACACCAGTAGTGAGAGATGAATTACAGAGCATAGTCAATCAAGGTACTATGCCCAAAGAAAGAGTTTTACTTTCCTTCATGGAAGAAGGGTCCAATTATGAGCCTGGGAAGATCGGTTTGACCTTTGCAGAAATTAAATCAGCTGACACAGAACCAAAGAAGTGTAGAGTAACAATGAGGTCTTTGGTTATCCTGGGGTGTGGTGGGGGAGACAGGTGGCAGGAAAGTAGCATTCTGACTATTGGAAGAAAACATCTAAAAAATGTTATCAATTTTAGATCTGATAGAGGAGATCTGAGTTTTTATGAGGCGATGATGGAAGGTTCTTAATATGGAGGATTGACCAGTCTCAGAACGATTTTTAAAAACTTATTTTGTAGGTGTGGAGGGATTTATAATACACCAATGATAATTGGGGAAGGTTTTTTTCTAGAAACTAATTTTATCTAGATAAGCAAGCTGAATCTTTCATAAGTAGGAAGTAAAGGAAGTGACCCGATTCGGGTCACCCAGGTCACACAAGATCACCTCTCAGCCTTCCATTTCAAATGAAGAGTCGGTCAGACAGTAGAGAATACAAACCAATATCTGTTTATTCAGAGTACGCTCAGAGCAGAGCCCTGTCTGCCCAGTCTCTAAGGAGTGCTGCAGAGAAACTGACATCAGCAAGCATATAGATACATTATGTACATTTCAGAACCAATGAAGGCACGCCCACAATGCAATTTTCCAAGCAGATAAAACAGGACAGTGAAATACAAAAAATAAGTTTCGAACCTGCAGCTGGGCACACACTATCTAACAGTCAAGGTCATTCTGCCCGTGCCCGGCACTAGACAAGTGGGAGAGGGCCTACATCTAGAGGAAAGGTATGCGCTAATAAGAACAGTGCATTCATTAGTGTAGCAAAACTCAACTCTGAAGAAACATAACCTGGAGAAGGCCATTTCTCAGAAATGGCAAAGGATTAGTTTTGATTATAATTCAAAATGGTGGCCATACACAAAATGGTGCAGCGCATGCTAACTTATGCATAACAATGCCAAAGCATATTTTTCTATTCTAACAGACCCTCCTTTTAGCATGAGCTAAACATTTTGGATAATAGCAAAGAAAGACATATAATGCAATAAATCATGAATAATTGTCTTAGGATCACTCCATATCTTCAGCTTCAGGGGGGAAAACAGTAAGGAGGGAAGAAGTCTCAAAAATACCCTCATCTATTTGCATGAGGTCTTCCACCTCTTTCTGAATCATAATAGTTGCGTTAGTATCATGAATTGATATTTTCTTAGGTGCGAAGAGGGTGGTGCAATAAGAGCAACAAAAGGGGAGACACTGGATCAGGACACAGGAAGAGATCAAAATAAATCACCTTTTCAAGGATCCAACCCCAACCACCAAAAAGTGACCAACTCCAGTTCCCACTTTCCATTCCTTTAACGTTTTCTAGAATGTCTAAAATGTGTTGGGTAATGTTCTTTTCCATATTGGTGATCCCGACTACACACTGGTCTCCTACTACTGCGCACACACCACCGCTCTTAGCTAGGATGAAATCAACAGCATATCTAGTTTGCTCAGAATATATCCACATACTTTCCAATTGGGTGGTGATGTCACACAAAGCCGCTACTGTAGAGTTAGACAATATCTGCAGCTTACATCCAAAATATTCTCTAGCTTTTTCACCCCTGGCCATAGCAGTACCACCAAAAGTAATAATGGAGGAGAGAATATACCCAAAAGTGATACCATTAATATAATTATTGACTTCAAGGTCTGTCACCCCTTCGCAAAATTCCTTTGTCAGTGTTCTTTTAACCCATCTGACTTTAGGCTTCGCATGTTTGCAAGGCACGCCTAGAGGCAACACCATCCCAAGGGCCACATCATTTGTACCATTTGCATATTGGAATAAGTCCCATTAGATAAAAAAAAAAACCCTGGGTGTGCATAAATAGGCCTATCATAATCTACAGCAGCATAGCTATAATTCCATCCAACGGTACGAGGATCCTTTGGATCTACCATAGAGTACGTGCCCTTACGCAGAATTATCCCTGAGCAGTTAGCATACAGAATCAGGTCAGTAAAATTGACAATTGGGCAACATGCAGGGTAATAACCAGCCTCTTGGGGAACTGTCAATTCTTTGTAATTCCAACCCGCCAGTGTTACATTCTGTTTCTCCATTTAGAAATTATTAGAATAAGTATTGTTGTTACATCCTGGATAACCTATGCCTCGTGGTTTTCGATGATATAAACATGGGCCTGGATAACTAAACCCAAATACTCCATGTACTTCTATGAAATCAGGGGCCGAGTATAAGTGTAATTAACAAGTGACAATGGATATGCAGTCCATAAGCTAGTAACAGACTCAGTAGGGTAGCAAGCAGTACCTTCTCTAAAAAACCTTTTATGTGTGTCTAGAAACACATTACTCGGGGCAGTCATTTTCATGCGAATTTGAGAAACAACCTTATGGTTAATACATGACGGTGCATTTTGATCTCGTTCCAAAACCCAGGACACCCCACCCAGAATCAATACCAGCAAAATCACAAGAATAACACACAATATCTTTTTCTTTGTAGACCAGAATATACGTGTATAAACAGGGGGAATCACTGGCTGCTCTTCGTCGGCAACCATCCTGCCAAAGGGATGCATAGCAAACGATAAAGCAAGGGGGGAAGGGGCCAAAATGCCAGCAAGAAGAATATATAAGTTCCCAGTGTCCGTCAGAGCCTCACTGGTACAAGCTCCTATTGTCCATCAAAACGTTGGCGCTCTTGAGCACCGGCGGTGCAACTTGCTCTGTCCTAAGCTCGGGTTCCCACGTCGACCAGGATAATGTACCCCCAAGGGGATACTTTCGATCTATCCTGTCCAATGTTCAAACAGTGCACAAATCTCACATCACCCTAAACTAACTCTGTTGGTACTATGGCAAAGTACACCCTAACTTACACAGTCCATCCCTAACTATTCTGACTTTTCCTTTGGTGCACTGTTCCTCAGCCGAGGGCGCAGATTATACCTAGTAACTCCAGGCACAGAGGGATCAGTGAAAAGGGGCTCCTGGATAGCTCGTATTTCCAGTGGAACTGCTGCATTCAGCACTTCATCATTTTCCTCATCCCTTTTGGTCCAGGTCAGCCTAGCGTCACTAAAGGGGACAAACTGAGGCACCATCTCACACTCAGAGTCCCCAACTCCATCCCTCACCCACTGATCATAGGGCAAGGGTAGAGGTATCCTGCGACAGAGAGTCGCATGCACCCAGTTCTTTCAGCCAGCGACCTTGACAGCTGTACGTGTAGCCAGGAGGACCTACTTTGGCCCCTCCCACCGCGGTTCCAAACTCTTCTTCCACTGAAAATTGCATACGAGCACAAAATCCCCAGGCTGTATATCGTGTCCGGGCCCCTCTGGTGTAGCTGGCAGGGCTTCCCGGACCTGTTGGTGAATATAGAACGCACATTTTCAGTTAACTGGCAAAGGTAGTTGATCAACAATGGATACCCAATATCTGCAAACCGCCGAGGACGTGGGACGTCCCAGACATTTGCCGGGCATCCAAACATGACCTCGTACAGTGACAATCCTATTCTAGAATGTGCTGCTGTTCTTGTCGACAAAAGAGCTAATGGTAAAGCGTCTGGCCACTGTAGCCCTATGGTCTCCTGAATCTTTGCCAATTACAGTTTGAGAATACCATTGTACTTCTCAACCAAACCTGCTGACTGTGGATTATTGGCGGCATGAAACTTCTGCTTGATCCTCAAACCATCACAAATTAATTGAATTACTTTGGCATTAAAATGACTTCCGTTATCACTCCAAATCAAACGAGGCAAGCCGAAACGAGGAAAGAACTCCTTCAGGAGTACCTTTGCTGTCGTAACGGCTGTATTGTCTTTAGTGGGATAAGCCTCAACCCATTTACTGAACGCACAGACAACCACCAACACATACTTCAAATTGTTGCATCTATCGAGCTCTATATAGTCCATCTGAAGGACCTCAAAAGGGAAAGTGGGTGGTGCAAAATTTCCAGGTGGTGTAGGAGTACCTTTACCAAGGTTGTGCATCATGCACACCATGCAATATTTCACTAAATGGGCCGCTGTCTTAGAAATATTGTCATTCTGCCATACACGGTCTAACAACTTGCAAATACCCTTAGCACTAATATGGGCTGGACCATGGGCCATTGTGACGACAGGAAGGACATATGCATCAGGCAACATCCATCTCTGCTTCCCTGATTTATCTATCCAACATCCCTCATCGTTCAATTGTGCTGTACTTTCTTGCCACAGTGCTAATTCTTCAGTTGTAGCTTCACTTTGAATTTCTTTCACATTCTCAAGTGTATTGTCAAACATGGTAACTTCAGGCACCCACCTAGTGGGACGTGCTACAAACATTCTTTTCATTTTTGTCCGGGCTGTTTCCTTAGCTGTCTGATCTGCAAACGCATTTCCCCAACCTACATCATCAGTAACTTACCGGTGGGCGCTACACTTTACTATGGCCAATTTCTTAGGGAGTGTCAAAGCAGCCAAAAGCCTCAATATAAGGTGCCCATGCTTTATCTTAGTGCCATGCAAAGTAAGAAACCCACTCTCAGCCCAGAGTCGCCCAAAGTTATGTGCGACTCCAAAGGCGTACTGGCTGTCAGTATGAAGATTGACAACCAGTCCCTCACTCAATTCGCAAGCTCTAATCAAGGCAACAAGCTCAGCAGCTTGGGCCGACTGATAGGGAGCTTGTGAGGTCTCAACTACAGTACGCAGCGTGGTAATAGCATATGCAGCAGTTGTAGTGCCATCTGATAATTTAAAACAAGAGCCATCAACATAATGTTCCCCTTGTGGGTCAGATAAGGGAACATCAGTCAAGTCTACCCGTCCTTTTGTCTCTTCTTCCGTCCGGAAGATACAGTCATATTTATCAATCTCATTACTCTCAGAAGGGAGGGGCAGTAGCGTGGCTGGATTCAGAGTGACACATCTTTTAATCGTGATGTGTTTGGCAAACAATGTTAATTCATAGCCAGTCAGACGTGCACTGGTGAGGTGATGTGTCTTAGTCTTATTCAAAAGTGTATCCACAGCATGGGGTACCATGACTGTGAGATCAGTATCAAGTGCAAGTCCAGCCAATTGTCTTATCGAGACAAACCACAGCCGCGACCGCTCTCAGACAGCTCGGGAGGGCTCTTGCGGCAGGGTCAAGAATAGCAGAGAAATAAGCACACAGCCTTTGCTTATCTCCAAATTTTTGTGTTAAAACAGAAAGCTCGCAACCAGCCATCTCATGGACGAACAACACAAACGGTTTGTTATAGTCAGGAGTGCCAAGTACTGGAGCTGAACAAAGCACAGTTTTCAATTGCTCAAAAGACAGCTGACATTCAGGCGTCCAAGGCATTGGCTCATGCACGTCTTTAGTGGTTAGTGCAAGCAAGGATTTAATTAGTAAGGAGTAGCCAGGCATCCACTGCCGACAGTAGGAAGTGATACCTCTGAAAGCGCGCACATCTTTCTGAGTCTGTGGGATGGGCATTTTAACAATGGTACTGATGCGCTCCGGGGTCAATCTCCTACCCTCCTTCGACAGTAGGTGATCTAAATAGGTGACCTCCTGTCGACAATACTGAAATTTAGAAAGAGAAACTTTATGTCCATGTTGGGCCAAATGCAACAACAATTTAACAGTACTATCTCTACAACCCTGTGCAGTATCAGAAGTGATAAGGAGGTCGTCAACATACTGCACCAATACATTACCTGAGGGAAGCGAAAGGGAATCTAATTGAGACTTTAAAGCCTGACTGTAAATACTCGGACTCTCAGTGTAGCCCTGAGGAGCTCGACAGAACCTAAAGCTTCTGCCAGCTAGTGTAAACCCAAACAAGTACCTGCTATCTGGATGAATAGGAATACTAAAGAATGCATTTTTCAAGTCTATGACAGAGAAGAAGGTAGCAGTGAAAGGAATCATTGTCGAAAGAGTAGTAATGTCAGGGATCACTGGAAACTGGAGAACCACTATTTTATTAACTTTGCGCAAATCAATCACAAAACGATAGACATCTCCTTGATCATCAGAAGAACCTGAAGGCGTCCGTTTAACCCCTTCGCTGCTTCTGTCGGCCAACGGCCGTCGCGAGCACTACCTCCGTAGTGCTGCGCACGTCCGTTGGCCGACGCGGCCCCGCCCACTCCGCTAAACCGCCGCACTGCAATTGCCGCCGCGGTTAAGTAGTTAAGAATAGGACTATTACAAATATTGGCAGTCGTCTCATCAACCACTCCCTTCTTGATCAAATCCTGAATAATTTGCAATAAGGCTCGTTCTCCTGCCTGTGGTATTTTATACTGAGGGATACAAGGCAAAATAGCACCATCCTTAACTTGTATCGAAACTGGTGGTATCTGCAGCAGTCCCACATCGGTATCACCTGTTGCCCACAAAGTGGGTGGCACATCTGCAAATTCAACAGGAAGAGGTGCATCTTTGGACAAACACTGTTTAGCACGTACTACATCAGGACCCATTGTCATATAAATACCTGCCGGGGAGCAATAAATAGTAGCATGCAATTTCTTCAACAAATCCAAACCCATCAAATTTTCACCACAATTAGATGTCAGCAAGAATGGCGAATCCACAGTGAAAGGACCAATAGTCAACGCAAGGGGTCTTGAAATGGGGCTTACAGCCGATACACCAGAAAAACCTACCAACACATTATTATGGCCAGACAGAGCCGCCCTAGGGGCCATATTTCGAGAAACAGAACTTTTTGTTGCACCTGTGTCCACCAAAAATTCCTTAGTCGAACCTTGCAGTTCTGCTGTTACATAAGGACCACGCTGGTCTACAGGTATCGGAACTGGTCCCCCACTCTGTCCCTGGCTGTCCTAACTGTAAGACATTCCTGTCACTTCCTCCATGTCATAATCATCATGGTAATACTGTCCATCCCGAGGGTCATCAAAGTAATTATTATCAGAATGACCCTGTGAGGCTGCAGCATTCTGTGCCCTATCAGCCCCACCAGATCCATGACCTCGTCCACGAAAACCGCGTCCTCGAGGGACCGCCACCTTCTGCAAAAGCACAGGACACTCGCTACGCCAGTGTCCCTCCTCTTTACAGTACGCACACTGATTCGGACCCAACGGCATAGTAGTTGGCTGCCTACTAGTGCGTGGAAGCTGTCGGGCAAGACCACCACTTCCTCTCCCATTCCCTCTAAAAGCCTGCTGTAACAACACCTTCGTCTTTAAATCCTTATGCTTCTTCTCTGTCCTCTCCTTTTCCTCACTATCCCTATGCTCATAATACTGTGCCATATTCAAAATAACAGAGGGGGAAAAGGTGGACCAGGTATTTTCAGAAGCCTGCAATCGAGTCGCAATTTCAGGAAGCAAATTACAGACAAATCTATTGACAAACAACCGAACACCTCCCTCAATAGACAAATCCTGCACTAAGTTGGTGGGGGTATGCCCAGACGTGGGTCCCTTGCTCACTTTGCCACTGGATTCAAGCAAGCCTGGCTGATGACGGCTGAAATGCCAGAAACCGGTCCTAGGATGCTTGTTTCCGGTCCAGGGAAGACATGGCTTGGCAGTTCGGGCTGGACTGTTCCCATGAGGCACAGGGTCAGACTGATTTGCATATGGCCATGTCTGAACTGGGGTGGTGGAGTGAGCTAAAGAATGATGATGGATTAAACCCAGATCAGTTGACTGGGGGTGAGTGTTTGATTGGCTCAAACGTTCCGTCCATCATCCCTTTTTGTACCACTGTAATCCAAAAGCATATCCTCGAACCGAGTGAAAAAGTCAGACACACTCTCATTTTTCTTCTGGCGACAAGCTGACAATTTATCCCAATCTACTTTTCTCGGTGGAATAAGAGAATGCATAGATGTAATAATACGACCAGGCAAAGCAAGTATCTCAGCTCAGGGTTTATCACCTGGCTTTCTCTCCTGGTCCCATGCTTTAATTTGATCCCAAGTACCCCCCAACTCCGGAGCATGATCTTGAGTATGGACTTGCCTCCAAATATCAACCGGAACAAGAAGACCAAAAATCATTTCAATATCAGCGAGAGTCATTACCGTCAAAGAAGCAGCTTCAGTCAGTTCTTTATAATAAGCAGAAGGATTTTTCCTAGGATCAGGCAAATGAGTTTTAAGGGACAACACTTCACTTCTTTCCCCCAGAGTATAAACCCATTGTTCTTGAAACCTGGCCGCCACCGCCGCTCGAGTAACATTACCTCGCCCATCCGTTAACTCTGGTATCTCTGGGTGATATATAGGATGTACCTCTCTTATCAGAAACTGGGATACAATGGTAGGACTCTTGTCATGCCACCTACTCCTATAAGCTGCCAACGTGGTAATATTCCCAAACACTTGACCTGGGTCCAAACCACTAACATACACACGGTCCCTAATATCAAATAAAATTTGTGGTGCATCATTCCCAAAACATTGCTGCCAAAGACCAATTATTGTAGAGGACATATGTTTAAGGGAATGCTGCTGTACAAAAGGCTCATAATCTTTCATCACACTCCAAACATCCTCCACACTATAAATGGGATTACGACCCCACTGTGCAGCCTGATTAGCTACAATCTTCTTCTCTTCGTCTCCCAACGCAGACCATACAAAAGGGCCCATATGCTCATGGAATTTCGATAAATCTCGATCGTCAAACCCACGAAATGGTGTCTCTGCACTTACAAATATCGGGGGATGAAGGGCCGCTGAGGGAGAAACAGCTGAAACAACAGGCACTATCGTCGCTGAAGGTTGTGCCGTGGGAGAAAGAGCTGGTGAAAGGGACGCTGAGACAATAGGTGTGGCAGGAGCACTACCAGTCACAGGGGCCACAGACGGCAAAGAAACAGAAGAAAGGGGAGGAGGAGGAGCCGAAGCCACTGCCGTTGACATAACAGCGGTAGACACAGGAACAGAGACAGTGGACGCAACTGCAACGGGCGGCTGTGAAAGCACCAGAACAGTGGGATATATTCTTTGCGGGCTTATGGAGGTGGGGGTCGGGTATCCAACAATTCTTCCACAAAAATGTCATCTTCTTCCTGAGCCACATACGATTTATCAATTTGTAATCAAAACCTTCTATCTTCACACTCAACACCCTTTTCCTGTTTTTCCCTGTCATATGCTACAGCTTTCTGAGTCAATGTCTGCATTTTCCCTTTCCGGGCCTCTTTTTCTGCCTTCAATTCCCTCTGTCTAGCTGTTTTCTGCCATGTTCAGAGGGAATCAAACATAGACTGCCTACTTCGTCTCTTAAAAAACTGTTCTTGTAAATACTCAATCTTTTGTTCATCAATAGTGCCTGTCAACGGCCACTGCAATTCAGCGTTTTCCCTCGTATATTTGTGCCATAATGTGCTAAACATAATAGGGCCAAGACCATGCTTCACATACATATCAAAATTTGGAGTGCCTTCTGGAAGCGCCGGCTGAGCTTCTTCCAATTGAGCATCAACAGAACAACAGCGACTGCACAAAGAAAACAACTTACTAACACCGGGCATTTTCAAAAGAACACAAATTCACTATTTTATGCCTGGCAAAGCAAATGCAGATGCTTTTGTCCAAAAGACGGTCCTTAGGCCGTACCAAATGCAAACCAAAATGGTACCATATCCACAAAGAACAAAAACGAACTCACCAGATATATGCAGGTCAAACTAATTGATTCTCCACTGCCGACTCTTCAGACCAAATGGTCATATACCAGGGTTTCGCCGTTTTAGGACTCCAGTCGGGATGACCACTGGGCGAGGCACCGTCTGGCAGGACAGAAAGGGCAGCTGCGAGTACCAGGAACTCTTCGTGCAGGGATCCCTGATCCGTCCGTCAGAGCATTACGATCAGTCAGTGCTCTCGTGTTTACTTTGGCTGATTAGTGTTTTATTCTGCCTTTTGCCAACAATGTATTGGCTCAAACCGGTGCTTATTTGTGCTGACTTGTTTCTTATGACTTACATTTCTTCCTTACGAAGGCTATACTGTAGGCGCGTAATTTCATGTTGTGCCATTATTTCTGTGGGCATTTGTGCATGGTCCTGTTTAGCCCTCTTTTCTCATTTCCCTCATTCAGAATATTATATATGCCTTCAGCCGATTAATTAGGCTCTCAACAGTGATTTCCACACTATCAGTGAGTGATGCCTTTTCTTTTACATAGAACATGGCAACATTACTCAATTTTCAAATATTGACAATGCACCTTATTTTCACAGGTTCTGTTTTTTCTCTCCCGGTCATTAGGAGCCACGTAGGCCCTAGCATAACTCCAGCCTTCTAGGGCGGTCTATGGTAATCTACCATTTTTTACCATTCTTTAACATATCTGTTGTGATCTTTATGACACTATACATATATTTTTCTAAGTCACTTTCATGCTCTTCCCTAGATCCCCTCACCCACCCTCACAACACAGTCCTGATGAAGACCCCGGCATAAGGATTTGAATAGCCTACGGATATATTGGGGTCGAAACGTCGACATTTCTTTATCAAGCCAGTTTTAACACCAGAGATTTAGTACTGTGTTAATTATTATCATGGCGATACAAGTTGTTTTGTGTATATTTTGATTAATAGGCTCAATCAAGGAGCCACATGTCTTTTGAATATTAAATTGTTTTGTTTTGATTTGAACTATATTTCTGAAGTCACTACCCTTACCTCACTTGAATTACCTTCACTCCACTTTCCCTCCTTTCCCTTTTCCCACCTAGGGATATCATTGTATATAATATGAACTATGTCAATAATAGACTAATGCTCAGTGTGAATTAAACACTAGGAGCAACAAAATACCTTGTGTCTTAGTTTTTATAATCACGTTGTAATTTTGGCCTTTGAATTGTATGGTCGCTTTCTGGGACCACTGTTCTTATGTACTGTTTCTCAGAAATGGCAAAGGATTATTTTTGATTATAATTCAAAATGGTGGCCATACACAAAATGGTGCCGCGAATGCTAACTTATGCAAAACAATGCCAAAGCATATTTTTCTATTCTAACAGAAGGACGCCATCGCCTGGTAAGCATTTTACACTGTCTTTTAGTGACAGCCATTTTGTGTTTGCACTATGGGTGTACTTCTGTGGTTAATCACTGGTTCAAGATGGACTGCTAATTCTGTAGAGATCCACTCATTAAAGGTATATCATGTAATTGTAAAAGTACAGGCGTTTCTCACGTGTTCATAAAGCAGCTGGGTCTGAATCTGTATTATCAAAAAGGATTAAAATTAAACTTCTTAATTTAACAGTTTCATATGACTGCACTGAAGGAAATGCTTTCGATTAAACAGCTCCAATTCCAACAGCAGGGCATTCACAAGAGGCTCACTTGTCCATGAGCATAGAACGTTAGCACATAAATTGTTCATTGAAACTATGCAATGAATCTAAATTTGTGCACTGTGTATTCAACTGTTAAGACTTATGCCCTTTGGAGTAATGTTGTAATCTGCATTTCTCTGGTATGGGTGAGAAACATATTTGTGAATTAATTGGAAATGTGCTTTCATTTTTTTGTTTTCTGGTCCACTGTCCATCACTACCACAAAAAAATTCCAGAGAATACTGTTTACTCTCGAAGACAATGCCTCAAATCGTATAGATCTACATTTTTCACATGACGAGATTATCATAAAACTCACTCAAAACCACACAATATGTGTGAGAGCAACAATAAATGTTTTACATCATTAGTAAAATCTGTTACAAATCTTTATTACCCTCAAAAACTGTAATTCGCTTCAATGCATATCAATTGAAAGCTTATGTTGCTCAAGGAGAAAACATGGTGGATCCTAATCACCAGAAACATTGCAACAGATACGCTTCATGTACCGTTTTACCATTGAAGTGCCTTGACAAACATATCTAATACCTTTTTTTGTAAAATAGATTCCAAATTTTAAGCATCCAATTTAAAAAGCAATGTTATTCACAGTGGTGGCTGGTAAAATGTTAATGTGGTGGGTGTAAAAGTTGGGAATGAGTGTTGTGCCGTGAATGAGTGAAACAAGCAAGCCCAACCATAAATGTGGCTCAAAGGGAGGACTCTCCCCCGAGAATTTTTTTAAAAAGGGAGTAGCAAATGGTGCCTTTGCACACGCACAACTGTCCATGTTGAAATGTAGATTTTTTAATTTCTGCATATTTTCAAGCGGAAGATCACATAAATCAACAGCAGTGTATTAGCTTTATATATAGCAAACTTAACAGGTCTTCCACTTTCCTCTTCATAAATAAAGTTCACAAACTTTTAAACTTATAAGTAGGTAAATATGTGAAAATGAATTATAACAATACTTGAGAGAAACAGCCTGGTGTTGGTATTTGGAAACAACATTTTTCGACGAGTCTTTGAACTGAAAGCATTAGTAACCCTTTGGGTGAGACATCAGTGCCGCATTTTCTCACTCAGTTGTTAACACAGTTTTTAAATTAACAACATGGGCGCCCGCTTTCTCCTTAACACGGGCGCCCACTTTCAATAACAACACGCGTCCTTGTGTCTGTTTCTTCCCCCCCACCCCACCAACCAGACCTAAATCCCCGCCTTCTCCACGAGACCGTGTACGATACATACATGTATTCGTTTTATTTACAGCTCACCGCAGGACTTTTTTTTTACAATTTGTTTACTTTTATTTAAGTAGTAATGTCGTGTTTTAGTAACTCAGTATGGCGCCTGCGTAATGGGCATCGCGCTATTACTTTTAAATATGCTCCGTTCCCCCCACCTCCGCTGCACAGACGCTGCATGAAGCGGGCGCCGTGTTAATTAAAGAAATCTGCGGACACCATTGTTCCCCCTCACTCCCCCATCATTACCCTTCACGTGCCTTCTTGAGATAATGCCGACACTCAAAACTGGCGCCCGTGTAATTTTACAGTACTTGTGCTTTGTTAGCAGTTGAGCCACTCGGCCTGTACCCTGTCATGGTACACATCACTGCAAGCTCCATTGGTACAAGCGCTCAATGGAGAACAATACCACATGTGAAGGCATCATAGTAATCTATTTTTCCACAAAATGTTTTTTTAAAGGGCGAATCTGGGAGAATTTGATGCCTGAGTTTCTCTGATTAGTATGATTATATATTTACAATAACGGTGTTAAGTCAAAAAATAGAGGCATATTTGTAGGATTTACAACAGAGAATCACCTTTTTAGAGACACCATAAAACACCTACGTGCCTTCGCTGCACTGTCCGTGGGTGCTCAAAGGTGGGGAGTGGGAGCACAGGGTCCCGGAGAAATGTGTGGTCGGAAGTTAGAAGCAGCGCATCACTCCACTTCCTGCAACAGGTTCCTCTTTCCGGTGAATCTTGGCCATTCTACAGTTGGCCCTGGCACCGGCGTCACTACAACATCTACACAAATAACTACCTCACCGGACTCTGGTGTTCTCCGGGAGGCGGCTGACAAGCCCCTTCCCCAGCGCAGGCCACAACTGGATTTGTGTTTAAGAGTTGAGTTTATTTCTTAGAGGATGCACTTCTTTTTATTAGAGTTAAAGTGCAGTGACTTAAGAAAACGTACCCTCCTGGCTATCCAGTTCTGGTTGCGCAAATGCAGCTCTTAGTTTTAATTCTGATTTGGGGTATTTGTGTAGCGCTCAAACCTGGGGTTTCCAAGCACTTGCCAATCAGTGCTTCGAAGCTGGTGATAGTGAGTGATGCATCTGGGTTGCAAAACTGTGTGTGTTGTAATGTGTATAGATCTGTACATATATAGTGCAGGTGCACAGCAGGCATTGGCAACACTGGAGGCGAATGAGCACTTGACCTCCGCATCTAAGTGCTATGAAGACAAAGGTAGGTAGTGAGGGTTAAGAATAAACTGGGACAATTGACCATGATGTGGAGCGACCCAGGTAGTGTGCTCTGGCCCACTGAAAGCACTTGCCTGCCATGGAGAAAATGGCTATACAGAGTTAAGGGATTCTGTAGAGGAAGGTGTGTGCCTTCAGGTCTGCATGGGGCTGTCTTGCAGTGCACTGAACAAGGCAGTCGGAACTGGACCTACCATGGTGTTGGCAATCACTAGCCTTCTGGCTCACCTACTTGATCATTTTTTGCACAGTAATGCAACCCCAGAACCTTAGGATATCCTGTTGTTATACTGATAGTAGGCATAGTTGACATTATCTTTGATACAATAAAAAATTTCTGGTTCTGGTTCATTTAGAAGTCTTGGTGTATTTAATATGAAAGGAACATCTAATCTACACAAATGATGTATTAATAATTTAATTATTTTGCATGATGAATATAGTGCTGGAAATGGAAATAAGAATTGGCAATGCAATAGGTCTCACATTACTGAATGTTTGAGATATTGGTGTTGCAAATAATAATGCAACGCCAATAGCTCAAACCTTCAATAATGCGAGACCTATTGCATTGCAAATGCTTGTTTTTAAATGGAAACAATTTTGTTCGACAATGGAAAGTTTCTGACTCTGAGCTTAGCTGAAAGTAAATGTAAACCTCTTTGTGAGAGAAAGCAGTGTGCTGGCCCAGCTGTGCTACCATTTTTCAATTTGTGTAACAACTAACGTTCACAGTCATTGGTGTACATTTGATTTAAACACTGGCCAGATTCTACACGTATCGTAAACACTCACAGTATGATGAGCCGCAGAGCCTCGTTATTTAGGATATTTATTCACTGTGGGCTTGAAAGTGGCGCCTGCAGACATTGTAAATAAAATAATCACAAATAAGATGGAGGTGTTCCCAGTGTCAGCAGTAAGTGCATGCTATTGCACAGGCCCATTCCATAATCCAACACTTTGCCTGCATGCAGTCAGCCAGCGGCATTCAAATGGTTTCACAAGCAGAGCATTTAATAAATAACAAGTGTGTTGTGAAGTCTTATTTTTGATTAATGCTTTGACAAATATTTGAGCACATATTCCTACCTCAATCTCTTTTAATACAAGTAGGCTGGTATGGCATCTCCGACTCAGAGTGCTGCCTTTCCCTTTCAGCCTGCGAGAGAGGCGGAACTTCCAAACTTGCAAGAAATAAGTCTCGTCTCCAACGTGCACAATGACGTTAGAGGCACTGTGCCGAAGAGGGAAGAGCACAAGGGACAGAAAGGCCAATCACTGCATGGCTTCATAAGAAAGCCATGCAGTGATTGGTCATGTTACGACCACTGGAGCAGAGGCCTAATGGTGTA
This sequence comes from Calotriton arnoldi, assembly GCA_963921515.1. Lineage (NCBI taxonomy): Eukaryota > Metazoa > Chordata > Amphibia > Caudata > Salamandridae > Calotriton > Calotriton arnoldi. The sequence goes on from CAWUFW010021032.1 coordinate 78,925, forward strand.
TCCTGAGCCATTCCTGACACTGCTCCTTTGAGAGCAGGTGAACATACCGCTTGATAGAGTGGCGATCTTATTTCCTTCATAGGGGTGCATCAAGTGTTAGAATTGTAAAATGTATTAACATGGAAATGCTATGTATTTTAGGCCATTGAAAAGTAACATGGAGAATCAACCTAGAAAATGAATGTAGCTAGCTGAAAACATTAACATGAAGGACTTGGAAACAAAACAATCAGCACCCACTATTTTTTGATTATCTCCAATAATACATAATGATTGAGGCAGATTATTTCAATATTGATTTGGAAGAGTAGATTATGTCTCAAAAGGATTCAAATTCACATTAGGTAGATCTCAATCAAATATATGGAGGCGCCTTTGTTGATTGTGAAATCCTTTATTCTTGTTATTACAAAAAATTGTTCATCCAAAAGTAGCCAACGAGTTTCTTCCCATCTTGGGACTTCTTCAGGGCTTAATTTCAGTTTACTTGTTTCCTCATTTCAGACACATATTTATAGGGTTCCAAAAATAGAAGTTGACCTTTATACTTCAAGTGTTATTCACCGGTCCTAGGCTGCTGTCAAGTTCATCAGAGTTAAGTTCTGGCCCTTATCGGCCACCACACCCGGTGGTTGATTAGCAAATGCGCATAGTCAGTATCCCAGCGCAATCTCCTGGTTCGTAACATGGAGAATCAACGTAGAAAATGAATGTAACTAGCTGAAAACATTAACATGAAGGACTTGTGTTGTGTAACTGACAATTAGACGTGCATACTAATTAATACATTTCATACGTAGGTAAATGCATTCGTTGAAATTGTCTTAATGCTATGTGAATCCGTAAAGCTCATAGCGGTGTTTCTTATGTTAGCTGAATTCCGTCGGCCTGAAATGTAAGTCCCTGAAAACTCTCGCTTTAGAATTAACAGTTTGAATTTCATATGTGCAGTGGAATCTGTTCTTTCTCATGTTTTGTGTTGCAGGTGAAAGAAACGCTCTCATTAGATAGAATAATGTCTTTGTTTTACTAGCTAGGCCAGAGAGAAGAAGTTACAATCATGTGGCTTGATTCGATAAAGGAAGGTCATTGTGCTTCACACAGGAGAGGGCCTGGGAACCAAGGACAAAGTGTAATGAGGGAAGCTTACCGTCGACATCGTGGAAAACTTCCTTCAGGACTGTACCCAGGGCAGAGGGCGCGATTCGTAGTGCACCATGGAATGCTACCTGTGGATATATGGTCTTAGAATTAGGGATAGTGCTCCACTTCTTCTTTGCCTTTAGAGAGAGAACATCCTAGAACAAGCTCTGTCTTTGGTTGGTTTATGCTACTTGACCCATTGATCATGGAGAGACTTCTTAGGAAGACTCCACATACTGATACCTTTTATCCTTCTTCCTGAAAATGCTTAATTAGGGATGTCACTCTAGTGTTAGAGTAGGGATAGATTTAATGCTTTTCACTCACCAACCCTCGATGCAGGGAAACTTGGACTCATGCTTCCTGATTTTCTGTATTTTACTTCTTGAACTAATTGTATTGCTTATGGTGCATCGTCTAAACTGGATGCGCGGATCTGGCTTCATGCTAATTCCTTTGTATTTCTACACTCTCATATTGAGGTGTCTTTATGTCGGGTTATTTTTGGCGTTGTAATAAAATGAACTAATCTTTATCAGTTGTCTGTGGGTCATTATGTATCCAAAGGAGTTATTGGTTAATTGATTGTTCCCTAGCGACTTTTCTCCCCTTTACACTTTCATGGTGTGAAAAAGAAAGATCGGATTGTGACTCTAGAACAGGGCTACATCTCATGGGCCCGGCCCTTTTACGCTCATTAGGAGTCCGGGAGGCTGCAGCTGTAATGCCCCTGGCTCACTAATTGCACAGATGGGGAGAGGCATCTAGTGCACATGTCAGGCTGGCCACTGAACGGCAGCCGTCCAGCCCGACATGTGCACTTTGAAGAGTGAATGCCACCCAGTTGAGCCTGACTGTTTATAGTGTGCTGGCAATCATTTTTAAGCCCAGCATGCCCTGCCCTCCTCACTTCTTCACATTATGCAGGAACCTGGCTGCAGCTCAAAAAAAGCACAACCGCAGGCAAAAAAAAATATTCTATTTTTTTTAATGTTCAATAATGGAGTTCAAGGGCAACATAAATAGGGGGCAACGCCCCTTGCGCTCTAATAGAGGGGCCGCCCCTGGTTATTCAAGGGGAAGGGCAACCCCACATAGTACTGACTGGGGTTCATAAATAAAATGGAAGGGGAGCAATGAACTGCAGAAGCTTCATCATGGTCATGGCAAGAGTCAAAGTCAATCAGTCAACAAAAGGTACTTGCAAAGCGTGCACCATCTTCAACTGAAGCGTCCTGGTGCTCAAAAGTGAAAAGACTGATACCACTCAAAGCCACCTTAAGTGTTATTCAGAGTCAAACAGCTAGGTTTTTAGGTCTCTTTTAAAAATGGTGATTGACAAAGTGTTGTAAATACTTCTGGCATGGAGTTTTAAATCTCTGGAGTAAATCACAATCTACATAACACAAACAATTTTTCACACTTCTGCTACCTAACAACCTAGTTCTTGTTCACCGGTCACACAATGGCTAGAAATGGCACACTGGGGTGACACTCCTGAATACCATCAGCCCCATTCCGTGGTAATAATTGCTGTAAAGTAATTCTAGTATGTATACCATTCCCCACAGTGTTTGGTGGGCTTTTACACCCATTTACAAATGTCACACACATCATAGTGCAAGGTAGGAGCTGGAATAAATTCCACCTGGAAACACAGCATTTCTGCTGAGTAGTGGGGGCAACATGGCGAACGAGTAATGCAGCTGCTGGCAGGCTCCCTCCTGAGCTCCACAGTGATGGGAGATTGAGAAGCAGAAAGGCTGAGCTACGGCTGCAATACGAACCACCGCCAATGCTTATCCGATACACAGCCACGACTTTGTAGCCAAGGCGGTGCATCAGATAAGCATCGGCGGGCGCAGTCAGAGAATCAGTGGAGCTGGGTTTGGCGCTGCTGTATGTAGAGGCGTTCAAAGCATCCGAGGCATCCGAAGTATTGCGCAGAAGAACACAAGAGCCGCCGGATAGAAAATGGAGGGTGAGGCTTCAGGACCCCTTATGGTATTGGCATTGGCGTTGGCACCCAGTAAACGAAGGCAGGATCGAGTCAGTGGAAGCACCGGGGGCAAGTGAGACCCTGGGGCTATTAAGAAGGTCTGTGATATGTCAGGGGCAACAGGGAAAAATATCAGAGTCCCGGAGACACCGGAGGCTCTGCAACGTGAAGCCACACAGCCAACCATTACTGACTTTTTCCAATCCGTCCAGCTAAATAAATCTGGTCCGCTTGCAGCAGCAGGGCTCAATGCTACGACAGCTCAGGGTAAGAAGGGGGACTGGATCGCTCTCCCCGCTAGTAGTTGCAGCAGTGGATTGGGAAATGGCCAGATAGCAGGGGGGCACAAGTGGCTGCATGTGATATAATTGCTCAGAATGTAATGCTGGTGTCTGCTCCCTCAGATCATGATGAAGAAGGCAAAGCACTTATAGGGAGCCTTGAGGAGGCCTTTGGCCATGCTGAGGAGGCAATGGATCAAGCTAGTGGCAGTAGGAGGCCTGAGGTGATATCAGACATAGTTGACCCTGACGCTCAGAGCTCGTATAGCTAGTAAAGCAACAAACAACATACCCAGCTAAAGTATGGAGCTACAGGACTCGTTTCACCCACTAAGGACAAATTGGTTGGTGGAGACGTGACTGATTGCGGGGAGAAAATCTTGAACCTTACTGGCGAGAAGGGTCAGGCGATAATGATCCTGGAGGGAAATGGCAGGTGTTATGGTCGAGGTTGGAGATAGAGCTGATCTGGATCAGTGTTGGGCCGAAGCGATATACCGAAGACTGTTGATAGAAAGATATCTTTGATGGTATAGGGATTTACTGATGCCTAGTTTTATGTATCTTTTTTTTTTATTTTTAATTAAGGAAGTATAGCTATTTATGCAGCACCCGATGTGGCAGATGTTTTATAGACTGAATTTCTTGTATATATTTAGCCAATCTGACTTTTATGGCTTTTTTGCAAAAGCCGAATAAAGTTCTGTTGTTGCTGTTGTTTACTGATGCCTAGCAGAGGACCAAGCGGCGGGATGAAATGGAATCAAGATCATGTCTAAGATCTGTATTGTTACTATAAATATTTGTGGCCTCATTGAGGGGGGCAAAAGAAGAAGAGTGGCTAAAGATTTGAAAGCTCTTAGGGCAGATTGTTATTGCCTGCAGCAGACACACAAAGATCGCTCTAATATAAAAATGTTGGCGACATTGGGTTTATCATTGATAGCAAGCACCACACAGGACAGAAAGATGAGGGGGGTTGCAATTTTAGCACAAAGGAAGACATGTGATTGTAGCCATAGCTTGGTAGATAGATATGGGTATTGGGTAATTACTGAATGTCAATATAACACGGGGTCTTGTACTCTATGCTCACTGTACAGTCCAATTCTAGATGACCCAGGTATTTCGGATTTTCTGGTCGTAGAATTGGCCAAATGGCCTGCTCCCTATGTTGTATGTGGGGATATCAATTTTAATGGATCTGTGCATCACCTTTGGGGTGCAACTGGTAATTACATAGGCCAGAAACCACGGGTGTTTGTCTCTTCATAGTCTAGCAAAGGAGATAGGCTTGGCAGGCGCTTTGGTGAAATTAAGGGCCCCAGATCCAGGCTACCGTACTATTCAGCCCCCCACGGTTCTCTTGCCCAGCTGGATTGTTTCTTTTTGACACCAGATTTATTGAAGGGGGCTCAGATAGATTTATATCCCAGAGTGATGTCTGACCACAACCCTTTGGTAATCGAGTTTGTCTTGGAAGGGTTTGCCAGGAATACCTGCAACTGGTCTTTTGAGAGAGGCCTTTTGTCAGATCCAACCACTATCGCACATATGAATGCAAGTATTCTAGATATTTTGAATTTAAACAGATAAAGTGCCCCTCTGGGGGTGGTGTGGAATGCCTTTAATGCAGGGGTATGGGGAGAAACCCTTAAATAGAGTGTGAATCAACAGAAGCAAAGTCAACTGCTGATCAAATAACTATATCAGAATCTTATTAATGCAAAGGCTGTGCTTGCCACTGCGATAATTTAAGGGGTTAGCCCTGATATGGCCCAGCAGCAAATAGCTCTTGCTAAGGCGGTGATCACTGAGATTCCTGCTAAAAAAAACTGCAGAGAAATTTCTTGCCAGAGGGCAGGAATGCTACGAATATAATGAATGGGAAGCATCTTTTAGCAGCGCGCACACGTGGGAAGGTGGCTGTGGGTTTTATAATTTGGGAAATAAGGAATACATGCGGTGGCTAAGTCTGGGACCCTATGAGTATTCGGGAAGTTTTCAGGGAGCATTATAAAAAATTATATTGTGCTCAGCCTCAAGGGGATGCACAGAGGATTGAGCAGGTTGTGGCCTCGATGCCCCTGGATAGAATTTCTCAGGAAGATTGGGATTTGTTGAGGGCAACCTTTTCCGTCGAGGATCTTCAAGCAACTCTGAAAGAACTATCGTCTGGGAAGGCATGCAGGACTGGTCAAATCCTGCTAGAGTTTTATAAAGTCTTCTGTACAGTTCTAATATCTGACATGCTGGAGCTTTTTACACAGGTGCAGATGGGTTATAGGGCTCCTGATTCTTGGTCTACAACTAACATTGTTGCTTTTTTAAATAAAAGCAAGGTCCCCTGTGATCTAGGATCATACTGTTTAATAACTTTAATATACAGTGATGCAAAGGAATAATCCAAGATTCTAGCCACTGATCTGAGCCGAATTATTGCCAAATTGGTATCTATCAACCAGCATGGCTTTATTCCAGGGCAGAGCACTACTGATCATATTCACTGAGTGATTACACTCTTCAGTGCAGCTGAAGTTGCCCATATCACTGGCCCTGTTGGATGCCGAAAAAGCATTAGACAGGGTCACATGGGAATATCTATGGGAACTCATAGGTACACTCGGACTAGGGATACATTTTATAAAAGCAGTACAGGCTCTTTATCATAAACCCTTTGCCCAGCTACAAATGATGAGAGGTCAATCTGGGCTAATTAATATCAAGAGAGGAACTGCCCCTGTTCTCCCCTGTTGTTTGCGCTATATATTGATCCCTTCATCTGGTGACTAGAAGCTAATCCAGCTATAACACCAGTAAAGCGACATGGTTGGGAGATGAAAAGTTTGGCCTAGGCTGATGATATTGCTGTAGTAACAGCAAATCTGGATACCACCCTGCAGATAGTGGAAGAGGAGGCTGCCGAGTTTGGCAAATTGTCAGGATATTCGCTTAACAGTCATAAGACACAACTGATGGTAAATTGGTTAATTACCACTCAGGATCCACGGGTAGTTGAGCAAGCGGTTTATCTAGGTATAAGGATCAGTGCAAAACTAGATCAGCTGGTTAAGGACACTATTGCTCCGATACTTGGCAAAGCAAACCAGGATTTTGGGAGATAGAATAACCTCCATTTATACATCATGGATCAGTGTAACATTGTGAAAATGACATTTTTACAGAAGATCCTACATCTCTTTTGATCTAGCCTGCTTGAATTTGAAAATGTGTGGTTTAAAGCAATGGATGCTCCAGCATCTAGATTAATATGGTGATATGGTAAAACAACAAGGGCGATTAAATATTTGACTTTACTCAGGGAGAAGGGGTGGCCTCTCCCAAATTTTAAAGTTTAACAGCAGGCCGCTGCTTTTCAGCATATCATAGTCCTCATGGGACGTAATGATGGAGCACATGGGTTGATACAGTGTGTACCCTCAGTTTATGAGTTATTAATAGGACCGGATGCTAAGAGCTGCTTGTTAAGGTTGGTGGAGCTCAGTTGCTACAAGAAAGTTAAGTTTAAAGTGCTGGGGTCAGCCTTTAAAAACTAGGAAGCCCTCCAGAAAAAAGTAGGCTTTGGGAGATTGAACTGGTATACTCCAGTGCAAAGGAATCCCATATTGCCAGACATATTTCAGGATACTTGTCTTTTAAGGTAGGAGAGGCAAGGGCTTTTAAATCTCAGGGATTTCTTTCAAGGACAGTGATTGACATCATTTGAAGAGCTTCGGGATAGGTTTGATCTGACCTGCAGGGATTTTTTTTTAAATATCTGCAAATCCACGATTTTATTTAGAAGAGATCCGGGGGCCTTGTGCGATTCGCATGGGTGCCACTCCGGGACCTGTTGTTAGGAATCTTCATTTAGCTCAACGTATGCTAATTTGTGTGTTGTTGGGCCGGATGATTTAGAGAAACATAGTGGCAAATGGCAGCAGAGACTTGAATCTGACGATCTTAGCTTCAATGAATCTCTGGAGTTAAGTCGTACTGTAGTCTGCTCCTCGAGCCTACGGGCACAACATTATAAACATTTTTTGATTTATACTTTACCCCCACAAAGACTGGAGAGCGGGGGGAAAAGATGGGGTAAATTGCCCTCGCTGCCAAGCCCTTGAAGCGTATGTGATTCATATGTTTTGTATATACCCATGGATAGCTTCACTCAGATCACAGATCTTAAAAATTTTGGGAGACGTTCTTAATATTAGTCTGGAATTAACTCCTCAAATTATGTTATTAGGGATGGACGGGTCTTGGGATTTTTCAGGGAGGGAGCCCTTAATATTTATTGCAATGGCAGTATGCCAAATTTGCATCGCCTCAGCATGGCTTGACCCTCAAGCCCCCTCCTTCCAACAGTGGCAAGGACGCTTTTCTCAATTTTTTAATTTGTTGATGGCGCTTTACAATAGCAAAGGAAAGAAGGCCAAGCAAAAGGGGAGTGAAATTTGGGGGCCTCTTGCAGAATGGTTAAGCGCCTGCCAGCTGAAAGGTGGTTTGTCAACAGGTGATTAAAGGGTGGGCCCTATTGCATGGCTATTGGAAGGGCTATTAAAGTGGATATTGGTACGGTCAAAGCACTTTAAACCTTAAGCCCTTCCACTTTTTTGGTAGCTGTTATATTTAACAATATGAATTATGTATACCTTTTGCCTTCTTTCAACACTTCGGCTTATTGACTGTAACTCATTTTAAAATTGTGATTGCTCGCCTTTCCTGTATTTCCTTTCCTGATTTTGTAAGTATGGAATATTTAAAAAGCATTATTAAAAATATTTTTTTTTTAAAAGGAAACAGTGTTTCTGCTCATCCTGTAATAGGTGAATGTCAAAAAACTTTGAGAATCCACAGTTGATGGCACGGCCTGTGGAAGCCCACACTGCTGCCCATTCAGAAAACTTGCTTTCAGTTTGTGGAGTACTGACGTTTTTTGTTGGAGACAGCAAAGTCCTTCATTCTTCTAAATGCACCATCTATCTGGTTTAAAACAAATATGAATATGTTGCTGTCCAGTTTGGCAATAAAGAAAAATTCCATTGCAGATATAGAATTCAAAAGTTTTCTGAGTTTAATGTACTTCTTTCCTGCTCCTTACCTCATAGGATATTTGGTGAGCATAGCTACAAAAAAAAATACAAACGTTCCATTGCTTTGTAGCTGGTCTTGCTCTATTAACGTCTCATACAAAAATACAGGAGTAAATGGTTAAGGACAGATCAACATAAACATGATGTCACATCCATATTGAAGCGTTGGACTCTTAATGTTCACTGCGCCTCCAGAGCTCTTGTGAGTGCATGTCTCCAAATGAGCAGAGCTTTCCTAAAATTAGACCTACCAGAACAGACACCCTTTATGGTGGAGTGCTAGGCTGTACCTTTAGGGAAAATTAAGGATCAGGGTAACCGTTGGTCATTTATAGATAGTCAATCAAGGATAAATGGCTTCATGTACAAAGTGTTTTAATGGTGGAAAACGCTCATATTCAGTAGTTTTGAGGGATTGTAACTGCTAGAACATTTTTTTAAATGTACTAAACACATTTAAATTTTCGGGAAAGGTTTTCCAAATAGGTAAATGGGTTTAGGAAACATTAAGTAATTGCTGGTTGGAAACATTAAGGAAGTGCATTTTAAGGGTGTTCTTTCCAAATACCAATTCCTTAAGGTATGCATGAATGTTTTGTGACCGAAATATAGTTGCCAAAAATTAATATTTTACCACTAACTCAAAGGCGGTGGTAATCCATTCGCAAACCGGCATGGGTCCCAAAGAGACCCCTTCCACTTTGAGATTGGTGAAAACATTTTTTTTAAGTGTAGGCAGTGGTCTCATGGACCACTGCCTAATCTTAAGAAAAGTTCGTACGGATTTTCATTTTCTTGCATTTACAAAAAAAATGATTGTGTTATTCAAAACCAATAATAGACATGGTGACCTGTTGACCCCAGCAGGCCACTATGCCCCACCCTGTTTAATGTATACATGGCCCCCCTGGTGCTCTTAGTAGAAGATCACGGCGCAAAAATAATATCCTACGCTGATGACACGCAACTGTTGTTCACATGCGAGAAGGGCACCACGCTGAGACGAAGTGAGATTAATGCCTGCCTGACTAAGGTGTTTGCCTGGTTCAGACAGAACCAACTGATATGTAATCCTGAAAAGTCGGAGATTATCTTCTTCGGCCATAACCCAGGCGAGGAATGGCGCCAATGGTGGCCTCAGAATATGTCTCCCCTGGCAAGTTCAGTAACCACCGTGAAAAATCTTGGGGTCAAATTGGACGCTGATATGTCCATGAAGTCCCATGTCTAAACGGTGGCCGGTACGTGCTTTGGGGTACTGAAAATGTTGAGGAATTTCCTCCCTCTGCTCCCTGTCCAACACAGGAAGACGGTGGTCCAGGCCTTGATCACCTCTAGGCTGGACTACGTCAATGTCCTGTACCTTGGCCTCCCGGACTATTTACATGGGCGCCTGCAGGTAGTACAGAATGCGGCGGCCAGAGCCATACTTATGCTCGGCCCTAGGACACACATGTCTTCCCACCTTAGATCCTTGCACTGGCTGCCGGTTCGGAAGAGGATCCATTTTAAAGCCTTTGTTCTGGCCTTCAAGGCCCTTCACAACTTAGGGGCTCCTTACATCAGGGACAGGATTCAGTACTATGCCCCACTAAGGACCTTGAGGTCCTCTGCCCAGCAGCTGTCGATCATTCCAAAGTTTCTGCGCTCTTGTATGGGAGGTCGCTCGTTCCAAGTGGTGGCTTCTCAGCTTTGGAATGGCCTGCCGCTTTCTTTAAGACAGGCGCAGGATCTCCTTGTCTTCAGGAGAAAACTAAAAACCTGGCTCTTCCAACATTAGAATGAGGTCTATCTGTCTTTGTGCACACTATCTGTCTAACGGGTCCTTTCAGCGCCGGGACACTCTATGGAGTAGCTGTGCGCTTTATAAGTACCCAGTAACATAACATAACATAACATTGTAGTCAATCGTAGTAGGCCCCCAATTAGCACCCTACCTCATTAATTTTATGAGGTAGTTACAAGTGCGATCCACTATGATTCTGTAGGTCGGTTCACAAAATAAGTATGCGTGTCAGTGCCCCAAATGCAATACTTTTTACCTTGTGCATTCTTCGTACATGAGGCCTCTAATGTATGTGCGTGCTTGTCAAAAGACAGCAATAGAGAGAAAAGGATCCAGCCAAACAAGAGCATGTTTTCAATACTCTGTGTTCATTACGTAAGGCTGCCGACAGTCTCCTCCACTTGCTTTCTCACTCTTCGCATGCTTCATAAAATCTTCTAATGGCTCCCCGTCAACACCAGACAAACCATCACTGAAGCCCTAGTCACCAGTCAGCTGGACTATGGCAACACACTCTACAGAAATCACCTCACACCTCCTGAAGAAACTACAAACCATACAGAATTCAGTGGCCAAACTCATCCTCGACATCCCAAAGTGAATCCACATCACCCCGCACCTCAATAAGCTCCACAGGCTCCCCATTCAGAAGAGATGTCAATTCAAGATGCTCATTGACACCTAGAATGCCCTACACAACCAAGAACCAGCATACATTAACCATCGCCTGAACTTCCATCAACACTCCAGACACCTGCGCTCCACCTCCTTCTTCCTTGCTCACACTCCCCGCATCCTCAGAAACAACATTGGAGGACGCTCCTTCTCCTACCTTGCTGCGAAGTCATGGAATGACCTCCCCCTTCACCTCCGGACCTCATTCTTTCTGTTGAAATTCAGGAAGGGACTCAAGACCTGACTGTTCAACTGAACCCTCCCAAAACAGCAGGTTCTCAGTGCCTGGATACCCTCACAGGGATTAGCTATGCTTTATAAGTCCTGTTTGATTGATTGGCAGGACTGAGACTAGGCACATGTTAGAAGCTTTGAACATGCAACGCAGCAATAAGCTGAAGTAATGATATGCTGAAGTATACTAATTCAAGATAGGCAAAAAATGCCAAATAGCTAATAGCCATTAATTTGCAAAATGTTAATATCACATCAATATGGAAAATACACATGCATTGTCACAGGCATGTGACAATGCATTAAAAGTAGTCATACGGCAAAAGAAGATAGGATAAATATTCCCAATTATCAATGATATAAGGGGATGTGGGCGCCAAACAAAAGTAGGACATATATTATATGGGCAATAACACTTAAAGATATGATACACTGAAGTATGGGATGGGCTCTACCTATCACGTAGGAAGAAATATGGCAAATAGGTAATGGTGAGGAAACCAGGTTACACATAACAGGCAGAAGTACACTAATGGCAAGATGAGCAAAAATACATGCCTATGTTCTGTACAAAGGAATGTGTATAATATTCAGAAATAGGTTTTGTGATTGCAAGTAATAATTTAAATACACAAAGCGCAAAAACAGGCCAATTAAATGATATGTAGACGTGTTATTATGGACTGAAATGGGCCAATTAAACAACTTACTAAAACATGCCAGTTATATTGTGATCCAAAAGAAGCTAAACTAACCATGTCAGCTTTTTTATGGGCAGAAATAAAAAATGCAAGAGAATGAAAAAAATGATGAATAGAAATATGGTAATCTGAGTCAATCACAATTGGAGAAAAATCGTTAAGTGTCGGAGTCACAAAGAATCTGTTTTAAAAAGTGTAGACTATACTCTTGCATGTTAGCTCCTATATTTTGAGCAGCATTCTGACTTTTAGGGCATTAAGAAATGATTCCTGTATTATTTTTGGAAATATATGACGTTCATAGATTTTCAAATGCACTTCAATTCACAATATTTATTCACTAGGTGCAAAATTTGGAAGAGTAAATCATGCCAGACTGTCCATTTGAACAATTAATGTTCCTCTTGATTTTCTCCACATCGAAAATATTTTCCACATAGAAAAACCGCTTCCTCTACGACCCCATTAAGTATGAGAATGTTCCTTTTCCTTTCTTAATGTGCAAAGGTCCTAACTTCTGCATTTTATAAAATTAGACGTGTTTCCAGAAAAAGGAGCTACCTGCAGGATGGCACAACCTAAAATGTCCTCTATCTTGTTCCTGAGACGAAGGCAGTGGCGTAACAAAGGCCCCCCGATGGCCCCGCAGTGCGCGGGGGGGCCCTCAGCACAATACCCTGGCCAGACAGCTCCTGATTGAGTCCGGAGGGAGGCCCCTCCATGTAGTTTGCAGAGGGCCTTCTCAAGTTTCGTTACGTAGTGGACTAAGGGCCTCAGTTAGAGTTTGGCGGGCTGCCCACCACCCGCCAAAGTTAAGTAGATCATTACGTCTGCCAGCCTGGTGGACTCTCACTTGCCATATTTCAAGAATTCCCCCTGCCTGGTGGGGATCTCTATGCCTTCCAATGTGCTGCTACCACAGCAGCTCCTCTAAATGCACTAAAGGTTTGCTGAGTAGCTGCCATGTTTCATGAAGCCGCTCAGCAAACTTTTGCGTTTTACAGAAACAAGCTTCCAACTCAGAAATTTGCTTTTGTAAAACAAAATATTAATGATCCTGACATGTTTGCATTTTATCCCTGGGTGTGGTGGTCATTTTTCTTTTCTTCTGCTTGGGATCACCAGGCTTTCTCTGGCCATACTCAACAGAAAGAAGTACATCAGACAGTCCACTCTAAATCTGGGTGGCCTGATGTACTCACACTGTTGACTCCAAGTTCTCTAACCCATCAGTGTAAGGTTTTCACAGTGGGGGTGGACATTAATAGTGAGACTCCTGAGGAGGGTTTTCCCTTTCTTAGGGTGGCCGGTTGTTTGGGCCTGTGACATCTGTGTCCATTTGTTTGTACTTTTACCATTTTGTGGGCCAGACTAAGACCACGCTTTATTCTGCAGAGGTATCTCAGGAGAGACGGTCTTGAGACAGTGCCTAGGGCCAGTGCATGGGACTGGTGGCTGCCTTCCAAGTACTGAAGACATCAGTCCAGCACAGCAGTTCCTTTCACAGCACTAAAGGTTTGCTGAGCAGGTGCCATGTTTAAATCATCTACTCAGCAAGGGGCATATCAGCAAGGGCCTGCGATAATCATCGCTCAGCGCTTTTAGCGCGAGGATAATTATCGCAGTCTAACGCTGGATTCTATCGTAGAGATAGCGTGCTATCAGCAACGCTTATCTCCCAAGCGATAGGAATCCATGCGTTAGCTGGAAAACAGTGTGATTATCGCTGGAAATCCAGCGATAATCGCACTGCGACCAGCGATACCTTGCTGATAGGGCAGGGTGGTTCTAGCCATGTAATCCACCTCTAATTGGATTACATGGCTAAATCAGATTACAAGCAGGCGTAAGGAAAGTAGTGATAACTGTGGTTATCGCTACTTTTCTTATCGCTCTGCTTGTTTGCGTACAGCTTGATAATTGGAGAAATGTCGGTTAGCGACATTTCTCCAGTTATTCTGGCAGATGCAAAGCTGGGCGTTGTTGTAAGGACGCTAAATCAGCAAAACACGCGATAGCGTGTCTTTGCTGATACGGCGATGAATTATCGCCGCTTTTCGCCCGAAAACGGACGCAAAAGCGGCGATAATTTCATAGCGCTGCCTTGCTGATATGCCCCCAAGTGTTTTAGAACAGGGAGATATCTCCCTGCATGTAGGGGCCATTCTATATTTTCTCTGACACTCATCATGGAAAACTCTGGAAGAGAAATTGATAGAAGGTTAGTCCACCCCCCAATAGGGCATGACTCATTGTGACATGGTGTCCAACAGGTTTAAACCAGAAGAACCAACTGAAGCACTGCCATTGTAAACACAGCACTTCCCTGACACTAGTTTGAGCAGGAGAACTGTGAGTTTCCAGGGAAGGGAGCAACAACATTTCCAAATGATTCCCTTAGGCCCGACTAACTAAAGTTTAAGAATGAAGTTCCTTCCTAGCATTTTCTTAAAAGAATCCAGTTTCCTAATGCAACACCAGACAAAAGGATCGTGAGAGCAAAATCAAATATCAGAATAATTTTTTAAAGAAAATCAGTCTTATTTGGAGTGGGGTGGTTGGCCAATATTCAGAGAGCTAAGGATTTTATCAACTAGACATGTCCCTAGACAGCCCAAGATAAATGTTCCATTCTGAGTGGACTCCCATTCATTCATTTTTTTATAAGCAATAGATTTGCCCAAAATCACAGGATGTTGAGCCAATGCTGAGACTCGAATTACAAGCATTTTTGATTTGTAAGAGACAGAAAAATACACAGCTGAAAATCTAACTATTTTGAGAATCTGAGTCATTGGAAAGGTTATTTTTATTTTTGATTGAAACATTCCAAATTAAATATCATGCCCAATTGAACAAGTGTTTTAAGCAAACCACGTGATAATTTTATATCCGGTTCGCAACATTGAGGTTTTACCCAGAAATGTTTTTTCTATTTTTTGATCAACCATTTTGCTCTTTGAAATGACTGAAACCAAGAGACTGTTTTCAGATTAGGAACGATTTTCTTTTGTATTTCACAGGTAACCATTGCAGCCCTCTGGTCCACAGAAAGATGTGGCACGAACTTCATTACAACAGATGGATAGCTACATTGAAAGCATGCAAAAGTTCTTCATTATATATGTTGAGAAGCTCCATGAGAGAAGCTCACATTTTAACACTGATAAAATACAGATAAGCCCTCATTACAAGCTGCACAGAGCATTACCCCTGAGGGTGTTGCTGCTTTGTGCAGCCAAACGTTTTCTTCTGTCTCTGTGTCAGCATATCCAACACTGGACCGAACTGAGGAGTTGCGTGGGGTGAGGGCAGCTACTGCTCTCTACCCCACCCCACCTGCCCTTATACATCAGCTAGGAGGAGCAGAAAAGGCTCCCCTAGCTGAATTTAAAGAATTTGTACCCTCTGCTGCTTCTGCCTCCCAAATCACCAACACTGAGAAAAAAGACCCAAAAAAACGTACAACCTGGTCTAAGCAGGTGGTTAATGTGTGCAGATTTGAGGCTGTTAATTCCCTTGGAAAGAAGAAAACATGTGCAATCGGACCAAGTATTTCCGGGTACAAATGTTATTCCCCATTACAAGGAGAAAAACTTGTAATCCACCTTATCTAATGGAGAGATAAATCTGGTCCTCTTATCTTCCTACTGAAATAACAGGGAACTCGGAACAAGGCCCATTGAGGGTATTACAGATTGCTAACTTACTTACTTATGCCTATTACCCCTCCTGGGGGTACAGGCCATCATACAGGACTCTCCAGCCATCTCTGTCCTGGGCTTATCTTTTAATCTGACTCCCGGTGTAAACCATCTTCATGCAGTCAGCATCGAGGTCCTGACACCAGGGGTTTCTTGGTCTTCCTCTTTTCCTTTTCCCTTGAGGGTTCCAGGTGAGGGCTTGTCTGGTGGTGTTTTCTGCGGGCTTGCGAAAGGTGTGACCTCTCTAGCCCCAGCGTCTTTTCATGATTTCTTCATGAGCAGGGAGTTGGAAAGTCTGCTGTCATAGGTCGTTGTTGCTGATGGTGTTTGGCCAGGGGATTTATCGGATTTTCTTCAGACAGGTGTTGATGAAGGTTTGGACCTTGTTGGTGGTGGTCACTATTGTCCTCCAAGTTTCTGCTCTGTACAGAAGGACACATTTTAGATTGGTGTTAAAAAGCCTGATCTTAGTTTGAATCGTTAGGTCCTTGGAGCGTGACTGCAGTTGTGCTGGCCATGTTAGCCTTCAGGATCTTGGTTTTCTCATGTGGATGTTGCGGCTAAATTGTGCTGATGTGGTATTTCAGATACCAACACATAAAATACTTAAACTGATTTAGTAAATCTCTGTGTGCAGCTTTGTTTGGATGACTGAAGTGAGTGAGTACTGAGCTGCATGGTTATTACCAGTTGGCAGAGACTATACAAAGAAATGTTAGCAAATGCATGTAAAAAAGTAGAAGTAGACACATAATCAGAATTAACACACGTATGAATCCTTTCTCCATGCCTGTAACTCCAAAAGTGATTTTAAGGTTTTCTTTTGAGCGTCCTTGTTAATTCGAGTTAACAAGCTTTGGCACTAACCAATGCACTGGATTTAATAGGCTGCACCCTTCACTCACGTCAACACACAATATACCTCCAATCTCTCAGTCAGGTACATCATTCACATTGCATGCACACAGGCTCACAGCTCGCCCTGCATTTTCACAGAGACACAACGGTTCACCCTTCACTCACACCTGCTCACCTCTCACCTTGCATTCACATTGGCACCGACTCTCATCATGTACTTGCACAGGCACATACTCTTACTCTGAACTTTTACGGGACATCCAGTCACCCTGGGCTTTCACAGGGACAACTGTCAGCTTGCAGTCGCACAGGTAAAACACTAACCCTGTGCTTAGAAAAACAAATCACTTCCCCTGCACTCACAAATCCACGGCAATCACCCTGCACTCACATAGGCGCAACTCCAACCCTGCCCTTACATGGAAAAAACATCTATTCTGCCCTCATTGCTGCACACTGTTAACTCACACAATTACACTTCTCATCCTGCATTCACACAAGCACAGCCTCTCACCTTTCACCCTACAATTACACAGAACCATAATCTCACCCTGCACTTAGACAGGAATTGATGCCATCCTTTATTCACACATGCAAAACTTTCATCATGCATTCACCCGGACGCAACTCTCACCCTGCACTCACATAGACAAGTCACTACTGCTATACTCACAAATACATACCACTCACCTGCACTAATATCAGCATACCTCTAACCCTGACCTCACATGAGCACCACTCCCACTCTTTACTCATCCTTGTATGTTATTAACCTTGTTATTAACTTTCCATTCACACAGGCACCCCTGTCACCTGCAGTCACATGGACACAGTTTTGCACCATGAACTTGTATGGGAAATGTTCTTACGCTGCACTTACACAGGGACAATTGTCATTCTGCATTCATCCAGGCACAAATTTCTCCCGGCACTCACACAGACATCACCTCCTCTACACTCACAAATAGACACTCACAGGGGCACACCTTAAATCCTGACCTCACACAGGAACAACTCACACTACTGACTAGTATCATTGTTAGTGGTTTAACTAACCAAACAGAAAGTAGGGAAAACTCAAAGAGGAACTGAGCTATAAAAAACTATATCGCATTTATCCTGTGGATTTTTGGCATAATTTATAAATGTTCTTGCTACTTTATGCAGGCAGTCTCTTAAGTCTCTTGCAAATGTCACTAGTCCTCTTAGGTCCTGCTGGATGCACTTTGTAGAATATTAATGTTATATGCAATAGGACCATCATGGTTCTGGGGTGGACTCTAGACAGAAACAGCGTAATACGCTGGGAGGTGTTAGGGTGTGGGTAATTGGAAAGTATGATATAATGTGTGTTGTGTGAGTGTATGCTGAAGAATAAGGTAAGGTTTAACTGTAGCTCCAGTATGGCATATTTAATCTTCATGATCCAAGGCTGGGGAAGACACTCCATCTGGTGATGAGTAGGAGGTACATGCCCGAAGAAAAGGAGTCTGCTCTCTGAGAGTTTGCAACAGTACATCAAACTGCTTGTGCGTGCCATGTTTGCCCAGAATCAATGCAAAGCAGTCTGCGAATGGCACATGTGGAGTCAAAGCCCTGATCCACACGGCTGCAGAAGAAATCGAAGGCCCTGCAGAGGTGCAATTCCAAAACGTCTGCCAAAATCGTTGACGATGTGGTCGACATAGACACTGTGCCGCACCCCAAATACAGAACGATTATTCAGACGAAGCAAGAAACAACATCGCATCAATGAGGTACAAAAACTGAAACCGTACTCACTTTCAAGGGTGATAGAAGTAGTCTGCAACACAGGTTCAAATACAAGGGCTGTGTTTGCAGAAGTTGCAGAAACCGCCATCCATCACGGTTGTCTCAACAGCACATGCCAACACAATGTTGGCAGAAGGGAGCGCGAAATACACTGCAGCCACATTCTTGAAGCCACAACCATTGTTCGTCACCTCTAAGAGGCAAAACATCGGTGTCAGGCTGCGTGGATCAAAACATTCGATGATTTCATAGAAGCACTAGAAGAAGAAGATGAGCGCCACTACATCGTCACAGCTTGACATCTAAAACAGTTTCGGCATATCTCAACTTTATCGTGAAATATGGCACACCAGCTGGCGGCTCTGTCGGTGGAACAAATCATTGCTGCCACCAATACTGATAAGAACATGATCGTTATCAAAGAAATTATTGCTGCGCAGGCATGGAGAAGAAATACCTAGCCCCTTGCCAATGATGTTGAATTTCAAAACTCCAAAAATGTGCAGGATAAGTTGTCAGTCACCTTGGAAAGCGTAATACTAAGAGGATTGAGAATTGTCATACCTGAAAGCCTAAGACAGAAAGTCATCTAGCTGGCTCATCGATGACAAAGTGGAATCATAGCCACCAAATGGGCTCTACAAGATCGAGTGTGGTTCCCTCACCTAGATGGACGAGTTGAGAACGTGCTGAAAGAGGACCACATTTGCAATTGATTGTCTCTAAGGTAATACAACACCCAGTGGCAATGTCTGAACTTCTGCCTATGCCTGGAAGAGGGTTACCGTTGACTTAATTGGGCCTTTAGGAAATGGACACCATCTTATGGTAGTCATCGACGAATACTCCTTTGGTAGAAGACCTGTCATCGACAACCCATGGCAAAGTCATAGAATGACTTGATGACATCTTTGCTACGTGAGGCATCCCCAAAACCCTCTAATCTGACAATTGCCTGCCCTTTCATAGCAAATATTTCAAAGAATTTCTTGTCCGACTCAATGTCAGACCCCAAAAGAGTACACTCCTCTGGCCCCAAGCCAAAAATGTAGTTGAACATTTCATGGGCACCCTCAAGAGACTCATTCAACAAGCATCCCTGAAAGGAATCGACCTGAACCAAGCCATGTGTCCGCCCCACCCGGCCTATTGATCAACTCCTCACTCTCCAACTGGTGAGAGTCCAGCCACCCTGCTATTTGGGAGAGCTATCAGAGCAAAACTGCCTCAATGGACCTTGGATCAACCAGTCAATACTGACCAAGTTCGAGGCAGTGACACAACTCAGAAGAGGAAAATTAAGATCTATGCAGACCAGCATCACCATGTCCAGGAGACAGTCTTTGATGAAGGAGATTGGGTACTGGTTAGACAGAAATGAAAACAGGAAACAGACACTACTTTTGCCGCTGATCCTATACACGTGTGACGTGCAAGGGACATATGATGACAGCATATCGTCCTGGCCAGACCATAACTTGGTACACATCAGATTTTTAACACCTACGCAACGTTTGTTGAGTCCTGAAACCACATGTGAGGCGATCCCTCCAACAAGTCGGGTTCAAGCACCTGAGCCAAGTCGCTGTTGCCCGATCAAGGTGGACCTCAATCATCTTGGATCAACTAAGCCGGCCGACAAGTGCGAGCTCCTCACCGACTAATTTAAAAATATGAATTTAATGATGCCTGCCACTTTTTATTTAACAAAGGTGGGGGGGGGGATGCAGCATATTGTTGTTATACGCACTAGGACTCTCGTGTTTCTGGGGAGGTCTGTATACAGTAACTGCTCAATATGCTGTGAGGTGTTAGGGTGTGGTTATTTGGAAAGTATGATGTAATTTGTGGTGTGTGAGTGTGTGCTGAAGAATAAAGTTAGGCTTAACCACAGCTCCCATATTTAATCTGCATGCTTCAGGGCTTGGTAAGATGCTACACCAGTGATGGGCTTGTGTTGGTTTCACTGCTCTTACTCTCTAAGATCAGCATTTTCACTTTCCCCTTTTGGTGTAATACAAGTGGCTAGTTGGAGTAACTGGATATTTGAGCTTGCAAATCCTACAGAGAATTAAGTGTGGATCAAAGGACAGTCATTCTTTCTACAGTAATACTACGGTCTTGCTGAAACACTACTGCACTTTTGTGAGCTCTTTTTTAAAAAAAAACATCTTAAGAAGAATAGGCCAGATGTACAAAACTCTGGTCGCAAAATATTGGTCACAAATTATGATTAGAATTTTTGCCACCCAGGGTGGAATTTTGCAAACCATATAATCTGATCTAATAGGTCAGTTCACACAATTCAATTGATAGTGGGTCCCAATCGGACCTACCTCATCAGTATTTATGAGGTAGGTTGAAAACGATGATGGTCCCCTAAACCACTGCCTTCTCTCCAATACATTTATTTTTACATTCCCGAAGAGGAAGGGGGTCCCAAGGGGTTGACTTCTCTTTTGCAAATGGTTTACCACCCTAACGTGGGAGTCAGTAACTTTTCAATGGTTTATGTTTGCTATTTCAATTGTAAATTATTGACAAATACAAATAGGAAGCACTATTTGGAAGGGACATATACATCACACCCCTTCCATTTAGCAATTCCTTATCCATTTCTAAACCCATTTAGGAATAAGGGAGAGCAAAGTATGGGGATTTCAAGATCATCACCTCTCCTACACTCATTTACCTCTTCCCAATTGTGCCACTTGTATTGTCCCGAACCTCCAGGTTGCCTTATATGCTACCAGCTATTTAGATGCCTCCTGGTTTCAGCAAATACTTCTACAAAAATATGTACAACTGCTGGACTTCCACAACTTCTATGAAGAAATGCAGGAAGAAGTAAGAAATCTTTCCATCCAAGTGCAGAAATAGACCCTGTGCATGGCCAGTGAAGCTAATGGTAAACTGAAAGACAGTGGATACCTATACTGGGCTTTGTAATGCAATCACATCTAGCCTGGCATCCTCCCTACTCCCAATTTAGCCTTGAGCAATAGTGTTGCTACTGAATGTCTTCTACTGTTCAGGTATAACCACCCAGGGATAGTAGTGACATTGTAAGCATTTGCAACACACGTTGTTGCACACATGCCTACTGCATGCCACCCCATGTCCAAAGCTGTTCCAAATTGAAGGACAGAAGCACGAACTGACATCACCTCCTGACAGTTAATTCATTACTGATTCCTCTGCTCCATTCAGGTCTTCAACCAGCAGAATTCCTAGATGGGAGGTGAAGGAAGGATGCACCCTCTCCCAGCTGCAAGCACCAGTTACAGCACACTAAACTCTTGCTGCATAGGACACTCCATTCAGGTTCACAAGGGACTGAAAACTGCAGCTACAAGAATTCCTGTAGTTGAAGGAAGGAGACCCCTTCTCACAGCTGCAAGTGCTATTTTTAGCACACTCCACTCATGCTGCGCGTGACTCCACATTCAGGCACACAAGGAGAAGAGGACTGTAACTACCAGAATTCCTGGAGGGGAGGTGGAGGAAAGAGGCACCCTCTGACACCTACAAGTGTTATTTATAGTGTTTCCACTCCTACTGTGTCAGATGTCTGCACCTGTCAGTGGATGGGCCTCTGGAAGCTTGTTGTGTCTCTGTAGCTGAAACAGGAGGTCAGCCAACTGAGCCTTGGAGTCACTCTGGGTAGCCTGGTTTCAAGGCAGCGGGTTGTATCTTCCATCTTCAGTCAGCAGTGCAGCCCCTGTCCCTCAGACAGCGGGGTAGGCCTACTGAATCTTCCACATGTCCAGGAGTATTCTGATGAGATGTTCTGTAGATGCCACATTTATACCTGGTGCCAGCTGTTGTGTGGGGTAATTACCTGACCTATCTCCAAAACTGGCTCTGGTCAGTTCTTACCCTTGCCTGGTCCTGGCTCCAAAGTGTCTAGAATAACAAAGGCATAGGCAGGCCTGGTGCCAGGTCCCTCTGTGTGTGCTGCAGGCAGGGCCCTTTGAAGTGTAGGAATGGCGGACGTCAACTCTTCCGCAGCCATCCTGTAAGGAAGACTAACTCACTTCACACCTAGGCTGTCTTTGTCCCAAGTCTGGAACCAATACACAGCCCACAACAAGAAAGCTTACAATCATGTGACTAAGGGCACTGGCAGAAAGAAACATCATGTTTGGACAGAAATATGCAAAGTGTCTGTAAATGGCATTTCCAAAATTGTAACTTACACTCCAACTTTACCATCAAAGAGGAATTTAAATTAGAATTCATTTGAATGTAAACATTATCTATCCCTCTATCTGTTACCAATCTGAAGTTAGTATTTATCAAGTGTAATAAGGCAACCCATTGTCAATGGGAGAGATAACCTTACAGTAGTTAAAAAGACTTGAATATGCCAGGATATGTAAAACTTAAACCCATAAGTCCTGCATTTGAATATCATACACCCTGCCCTACGAGCCTCTAGGGTTTACATTAGGGGTGCCTTATAAGCATTAAAAAGAAAGGTTTAGACCTGACAAAAGGTTTATTTTGCTAGGTTGAAATAGCAGTTTATACCAGCACTTTAGGCTGCAGTGACAGGCTGAGACATCTTTACTGGGAGCACAATGAGTACTGCAGCCCACTAGCAGTGTTTCATTTACAGGACCTGGGTACATGTAGTACCATATAGTAGGGGTTTACAAGTTAATTAAATGTGCCAATAAGGTGAGGGCCCATTTTACCATGTTTAGAAGAAAGAGCACAAGCACTTTGCCTCCGGTTAGCAGGGAAAAATTGAACAGAGAGCTAAAAGCTAACAAAATGGCCTCAGGTGAAAATTAGATTCTTTAAATCCTGACTCTTGTCACAGAGACTTGCTGTTCTTAAGGTCAGAGGTCTTCTGTTGTATAGATAACTAGGCTGATCCTTTTGTTATTTTAGCTTGTTTTGATTTTAATTTGTATGACTGCTAGAATGTTACTGTCTCTTCCCATAGAAGGAACTCTGCTTGAACCTTTTGTATGAGGGTCCATCAGTAATCTTCTTGCATTAAAACAAAAATTCCAGTGACAAGGCACAGGTCCTGGAAAGTGTAGCTATTTATAAAAAGTCTTTGGTGAAAAAAAGCAATCAAAGGGCAGACGCCTGGGATATCCTTCGAATGGCCAGCAATCTAAAGGGCAGAAGTGCTTTTTGTAAAGTAATTAAGTCTCCATTTTTCAGTAATGCTGTGATGACCTCTACAGACATGCTTATTCAGTCAGATGTTTGGGCTGGCCATTTTAAGAGTATTTAAATTGGTCCCCAATCTGAGCCAGTCTCCCATCACACTGATAACTAATTACAGTTTCCTATAATAGCTTTCTGTATTCAAGAGGTGATAGATGCAATTAGAAATAGAGCTTCTGGGAAAGCTCCAGGCCCAGATGGGGTGCCTTTGGTTTGATTAGGAAAAATCCTAATCTATGGGCACCCATCATTAGTAATGTCCTAAATAAGGTCAGTAGTTCTGATCCCCTCTTATCCTGTTCTCATTCTATTATTATTCCCTTATATAAGAAATGAAATGAAATGAAAGTTGTTTTTATATAGCGCATGGCTACCCGGAGGCATCCCAGCGCTGCAGCGGATGGTAGAGGGGCTGGGGGGGTTTTATGGGAATAGCCAAGTTGTAAGTTGTTTCCGGAACACAAGGTGGTTAGATTCCTTACAGATGGAGAGCGGTAGAGAGTTCCAGAGCTTGGCGGCATTGTAGGAAAAAAGACGACCACCTGTTCTGACCCTTTTAATTCTGGGTACTACAGCCAGGTGGAGCTCGTCCGAGCGAAGTTGTCTGGTGGCCTTGTAAGGTCTGATCAAGGTTTCAATAATAGGTGGGCCTTTTCCTTGCAGAGACTTGTGCGCGGTGCAGAGAGCTTTAAAGTGTATCCTCTTCTGCACTGGAAGCCAGTGAAGGGACCGAAGGGCCGGCTTTGCTGAGCAGCGGTTATTTGTGCCTGTGAGCAATCTTGCTGCCGCATTTTGCACGGTTTGCAGTTTAGTGATGACTGAATTAGGGGTACCTAGGTAAAGAGCGTTACCATAATCCAGCCTAGAGAGGATTAGGGGCTGGATCAACAGCTTTCTCGAATGGCAGGGTAGTAAGGGAAGTATTTTACGGGTGGTTCTGAGCAGACCGTAGCACGTGGCGGCGGTCTTCCTCGCTTGGGCTCTAAAAGTGAGATCTTGGTCCAGCCAGATGCCCAAGCTTTTTATCTTCCTTTTTGGCGTGGGAGCCGGGCCCATACATGTCGGCCACATAGTGCTCGAGTTGAAACTTGCCTGGTTGCCCAGCAACATGAGCTCTGTTTTGTCACCATTGAGCTTTAGGTGAGATGAGCTCATCCAGCTGGCAACCTCCTTTAGGCAGGAGCACAGATTCGTGGGCGACTGTTCAGCCTGGTTTAGGGCTACGACTAGCTGGGTGTCATCCGCATACGTGACTATGCGGATTCCAAAGGGGGATACGATATCTGCTAGAGGGGCCATATATACATTAAAAAGAGTGGGGCTCAGGGACGAGCCCTGGGGAACTCCACATTGCAGGGGGAGTGGATTGGATAGGATGTTGCCTTCAAATACCTGGAAGTATCTTTATTCCAGGAAGGATTGTAACCATGATAGGGCGGTGCCCGACACTCCCATTTTTTTGGAGACGGTGGACCAACGTGCGGTGGTTCACCGTGTCAAAGCTGCACTTAGGTCCAGGAGGATTATAGCAGAGGATCCTCCATAATCAAGAATCTTTCTTGACTCTTCCACTACCGCTATCAAGGCGGTTTCAGTGCGTTGACAGGGGCGGAAGCCTGTTTGTGAGGGGTGGAGCTTTTTATGGGCCTCTAGATGAGCCGAGAGTTTGACACAGTTGACCCATCTTGATATCGACCTATTTCATAGTTAAATTTCATTGTTAGGTTGGCAGGTAAAGGTATATTGCCCATTAGACAGAAGCAATTTACTAGGTCTCTGGGAGCTGTATGCAAAGTTGCTTTGAAATTGACATCCAAGCCATTAATATATAGGTTAGAAATATATTACAGCAAATGCATGTCTATTTCAAGATATGGAGTGAGAAATTGGGGTTATGCTGATGTGACCAATCCTAAAATTAAAAATAATAGGTTTTGCTAATGCCTGCCAGCTCTTCCATAATGCAGTTGCCATGTATGCCATGAGGAATATGGTTTATTCTAGCTTGAAGATGTTATTAAGCTAAGTCAGCTGCTTTTTCAGATTTCGATTTAGGCAACGGTCAAAACCTGCTTTAATAGAGAAACAAATCTAGACTGTTTGATATTAGATAGCTTTCAGAACATCTGATGTATAAGGTATAATAAATTTGTATGCTACATACTTGAAAGGCCTGATTTGATTTTTTTAATCCAAATTCCATTGGGCCAAAAAATGTTCTTTTACTTTTCGGTGTGTAATGCAGGAGAACAAACAACTTTTAAAATAATCTGCAAGATCATTTATACTTGACAAGAAGTTATCCACTATAGAGCCTTATTTATCTTGGGTATTTAAGATGCTGTCAAGATGTTTACTGATACTTTTTCAGGTGGGAGTTGTACATTTATTATTAGGTTTCCCTAAGGGTTGCGCTCTTCAGTTGAGTTGTTCTTACACCCTTGTGATCAGGCTTCCATGCAGTTCACAATGTGCTTAGTATAGTTTTGCAAGTACTTTGTTTTCATTAGAAACAGTAATTTGTCCCTGCTTCCTAAATCTTTAATTTTGTTTAATTCAGATATGCTTTTCCATTTCTATATCTTGTCTGTTTCTTCAAATGGTCCCAAATGAGACAGTTTTCTTAGCCCTATCTGCTTTTCTTAATGAATGAGTTAGAGATAGAATTACATTTTTGTTTTAGCATGATTTTATTATTCTTTACAAAACATACTTGATGTTATTGGTGTGTGTTCTGTTTATTAGATGCACACAGTTTACAATTTTACTGTAATTTACCCTATTTGTTTATATTTTATATTTATGTATTTCTATCTGTATGTTTTTTTAACTAAACATAGATAGTTTGACTGACTGGGTTGGAGTGCAACTGTGCATTAACAAGAATAACTAACAATACAGAAGCCCACTAAATATATCTGAAATGAACGCCTAGACCAAAAAAATGCATATACGATGTGTAGAGGACTAATGCATGTTTTAAGGATCAGTAAAGTCTTGAGTTTACATGGATAAAGTATAGAGCTGATTCAGGAATGTTAACAAATTTGTTGGGTGGTTAAACAATTTAGAAATATCAAAGAGACTGTTGGACCTGACAGCCTTAGGGTTGTCGTCCCACAACGTTTTGCCTGCCTGCCTCCCTCCTTTTTTCTGACCTTGTTTGGCTGGTTTTAGGACTCTGCACACTTTACCACAGCTGACCATTGCTAAACTGCGTGTACTCTCTCCTCTGAACCTAATAACAATGGCTTAACCCCAATTGGCATATTTAATTTACTTATAAGTCCCTAGTAAAGGGCACTACATATGCCCTGGGCATGTAAATTAAATGCTACTTGTGGGCCTGCAAAACTCATTAAACCACCCACTTAAGTAGCCCTCTAACCATGGCTCAGGCCTGCCATTGCAAAGCCCGTGTGTGCAGTTTTTCACTGACACTTCGACCTGGCAAGATAAACCTCTTGCCAGGCTTAAACCATCCCTTTTTATTCATATAGGTCACCCCTAAGGTGTAGTGTCATGTGAGTTAGAAATGATGGGACCCTTTCAGTTCCTGACGGACTCCGTCAGTGATGTAAGTGTTTGAATGTGAGTGATAGAATTCATGATGTAGAATGTTCAGTTAACGGTTACACGCTAAGCAGTGCTTAATTTGTGCCGGTGGCTTCTGGTGCTTAGCACAGGCACTTATTCAACAGCGCCGGGGCTATTGTTTTTTTCTCCCCTGTCAGATGGATGGGCCCAGTAATTATTAAAAAAGAAATGTACCTACCTGTCCTGCCCTCCTCCTTCGGTTCGGATGCATGTCTGCCTGGTATGTCTTCCGAGGATGGCTCACCCAGATCCAGGCATGATGAATGCATCACGTTAGTGATGTCAGTAGCTCACGTATGTTTGTGAAGGAGCACGTCATTCACATTGGTTAATTGGTACGTATGAGGGCGGGCTGATGGGTGAGCTGGGGCCGAGGCACTGAGGCAGGCTGGGTCCTGGAAAGTGCACATCTCAGCCAGATAACAAACTTAATGCGACGTCGGAGTAATTAAATATAAACGTGAGTAGCTACTTACTGTTTTAACATTTAACAGCTCGCACGGCATGCACTGAAATGAATCCAGCTGAGTGACGTGCCAGAAGGAGTATCAGAAAAGTACAGCAGTTCAGGACTTTAATTTCATGGTTTACCTGGGTCCACTCACTGCCAGCACTGGAATCCAGACAGGAGCTCTGGCCTTCTAATGGCACTCCACCCACAATAGGTGCCTGGCCTAATCCTAGTCGGATCCTTACAGCCTATGTAAAGTGTGTTTACAAGAGCGAATGGGACCTTTTTTCTTGCTCCCTTCCTTTGAGTGTGGCTGCCCACTCACATACCACCCATCTATGCTCGCTATGTTGCTCCCCCTTAAAGCTCATCCATTCTTTTACGCACCCATTCCTACCTCAGTAATATTTTTGTTGATTTATGAAATCCCTCCCGCATGCTCTTCCTTTGCTCCCTAACCCCTCCTTGACCTTGTTGCTCCTCATAATTGGTAGCATTTACTGGCTCCAAGCCTGCCCCACTATGGCACGCCTGTCCAGTGAAACATATTTTCAGTCTTATTTTTAGCTGGAGGGACCAGCAGCTGCAATTTGCTGCCACGCTCCCCATTTTAAAGAGACACCTATGTTTTTTTAATGTACTCTTCCGTGAGCAGCATCTGTCATTTTAAAAAACAAATGGTGGCCACCGTGCCCTCATGTATGCATGCACAGGTTTGGTGACTCCCCCATGTGTATAATTCACCACGTTGAGGCCAGCATAGCATCATTACTCAGACGGGAGCATGCATGGTAACATATGCATCATTGCTCTGTTGGTAGTGCCAGTGGTTGTTTACTCCAGGGAGTGAAGATAATTTGAGCCTTTACTTCACATCTCATGCTTTTTGCAACATGTACACTGGTATCGTTTTATAGACAGGAGTGTCCCAAAGACAGAATAGAATTAAAGAGGTTTTTAACCTAAGCCTATAAAATAAAATATTTGAATGGTTGGCTGGCACGAGGCAGATGTTTCATTAACATTTCATGCCCTTCTGCCTCGCTTGCACTTCAGGCACTTGTAAGCCACAATAACACTTTTGTGTATTTAAACATTTAAACCACAACTACACGAATGCTCCGGCTCTCAATGGAAGTCTCCCAATCTCATTTCTTAAGAAAAATTAGATTTTTTCATTTTCTTCTATGGAAAAATATTTATCAACCTTCATCTAACATAGAGGTAGAACCATCTTCTTGCCATGCTTCTACATTTACTCAAATGCTAGCTTTACCTTAGGGCCAATACTAAATGTTAACCTCTTGCAGAATCTCCATGGCAGTGAGGCCTGGGACGTGCCATGGCTGTTGTATGTGTTTTGTGGCACTTACAGTTTTACATGCACTGCCATTTCATCTGGTGTTCAGCAGTGCCAGTTGTGGATATGGATTGAGCTAATAGAGTAAATGAGTGGAGCTAGTGAAGGAGATGGGTGGACACAGGGGAAGTAGGTGTATCAGAAACAATTGGTGGATATGCCATTTCGACCTGCACATCAACACATGTTCATTAATAGTATACACCACATCAAGTCAATGTCATTCCATTTTATATCGGGTGCTCACGTGGTGCCAAATACTCACCCCACCCACCTTGAGTATTACACTACTAGATCAACAAATGTAGTCTAGATACAACTTTATATCATAAGCACCAAAGCACACCAAAATGTAATTAATATATTCCTTAATAAATTGAACGCTGTCTACAAGAAGTCCAAGTTATTTAGTCCAATTCCATATGTGCTATCTGAACACACAGTCCACAATAAATGATCCGCATCCGAAGAAAGTGTTCCGTTATCACTTTTTATTTCATACACAAACGGCAGCCGATGGGGGTTTCGCCCTCCTGGGCTTCCTCAAGGCTGCAAAATTACATGTAAAAACATGGTTGTAACATTCCATTTTAATAAAACTAAAACACAATACAGAACTTTAAAAACCACTATCCTACTGCGCATTATAACCATAGGTATACAAGCCAGTCCCAAGCGCAACATACTTTAAAATTCTTAGGTTCACCCTCGAAATATTATCACCCGCTGAAGAAAGAAAGAAAACCGACTCCAAAGTCACCACGTGCCCTATTAGTGATTCTCTATTCCTAATGATTATACACCCTACTATCAAATTTCATTAAAATAACAGACAGCACAAATGAATGAATGTATTTCTATCATTCATTAATGGTTCGATTTAATCAATGTGTGATTCTGTGACATATAATAAATGTCCCAATTTTTATCGTGAAGGACAAGGGAGGGGTATCTGAGAAAAATCCCATTGTTCTCACCTTACTTCAACTCTATTTATGTATTCTGTATTCAAAACCAGTCGTTTTCATAAAAAATATTGGTTGCCTCTAGAATCTTTCCATTTATCTGTAGTACAGGAGTGTGAAAGAGAAATAGGTTTTGTTTAACACAGACGTGAGAATTTGCCATCCAGTTTACTACAAGTCTAAAGAGGAGAGATCGAGAGATGCATGAGCATTTGCATCTTACCTAATAGATCGCGATTTTAGCGATATCTATTATGGTCGAAAGATCAGGCTCGTTTGTTCAAGTAGTCCAACACACAGTCAGTCCATAGAAACCGGGACCATGTTAAGTCCGCTCTATATCAAAGAAAAAGAGACAGAACCAACTCTTAGCAGGTATCAGGGGGCAGGAAATGCACTTGTTAAACACTCGTAATCTCATTATATCGTCCCGCTAGAACTCAGAGAATCGAGCAACTCATCTGCTCGTCAGGAGATTTGTCAGTTATAATCTTCAAGCTTACCGAATGATACTCAGGGTCCCGAAAGCGTCCTTCCGTTACGCGCTCCCATCTGCATCTACAATCCGCGCCATTATATTGTATGCACGTCCCGGCGAATACTAGACATTAAAAAAGGACCAACATTGAAGACAGTCCTGGTTCTGTCTAACCATGGCGGCCATATTGGCCGTATCCAACATATTTTTTGTTAATATATTTAGTATTATGCGAGTTGAAAGATCTATGCACAATATTAGGATCTTGAGTGAAACATCTAAAGTGAAAAATCTACAGGCATGACATGTTGGATATGTAGTTGGAAAAATCTGCAACAGCTTTTATGTTGTATGGATTATCGTTTGTCTCATGCTCATTGCATTGCATTTGACAGACATAGTATATATTGGGAGGGATCGTTCATTCCTCAAGTCCCATATCAATAGACATTATAAAAAAGAGAGAGAAAAAGTGTCCGCACCAAAACATACCGATGAAATTCCCAACGTTAGTCAACAGGATGTGGAAGCAAATGCTCATATATCCCATCCCCGTGGTTATATATGGATAGTCAGGATATCTCTCACGAGGTTGAAAATGTAGTTGGAAAAATCTGCGACAGCATTAATATTACGTGGATTGTCGTTTGTCTCATGCTCATTGCATTGCATTTGACAGACATAGTATATATTGGGAGGGATCGTTCATTCCTCATGTCCCATATTAATAGATATTAAAACAAAGAGAGAAAGTGTCCATATTAAAACACAGCATTGGAATTCCCAACGTTAGTCAACAGGGTATGGAACAAAAAGCTCATACATCCCATCCCCCGTGGTTATGGATGGATAGTCAGGATATCTCTCACAAGGTCTTGACCTATATGATGTCACATTCATCAAATGGGAAGGGTACTGAGTAACCTATGGCAATCATTAGCCCTACCGGTTCCAAAACAATTGTAACCGGTAGAGGACAATCGGGTCGGAAGTAATAGATGTATTAGGTTGTTGCATACAGTGAAAATGGTAGATGTAGAATAGACCCCACCACCTGTCATCATGCGATGGAAAATTTGCGGTGCCTCTGTCGTTATATTGAATCACAGAAATTCAAACATCTCTTTATCCACATTGATGCCCTGTTCTACATCCCTTACATTAATAATCCATTTGCTTTCTGTCTGACGCAATCTTGTTGTTCTATTGCCACCTCTCAAACCTGGGCATACCACATCAATACCATGGAAGCCTATGTTTAGAATTTCCGTTGCCTTATGTACTGGATTGAAATGGATAGCCAGGGGATATTGAGCGTTGTTGTTGCGTATAGCTCTTATGTGTTCTTGGATCCTCTCCTCGAGAGGTCTCACTGTACTTCAAATATATATTTTCCCACAAATACATTTTATGCAACAAATTGTAAACTTCGTATTACAGTTGATAAACTTATTAACTGTATACACTCTCTCAGTATTATACTTAAAAGTCATCGTTCTGTTCATAGCAAAGCAACATACACTGCATGTTCCACATTTATGGAAACCTTTCGGAGCAGATGGTAACCATGTTTTGTTTGTCACTGCTGGTATGAAACTTGGACAAAGCGATTGTCTCAATGTTCTGCCCCTTTCGTGCGTAATTGTTGGTTTTAGGCCCACAGCTCCCTGTAGGCTAATATCATCTGTTAGTAGGTGCCAATGTTTGTTTAAAATTTTAAACACTTCAGTACTCACAGAGGAATAAGGTGTGATGAATCTGACTTTTCTGGTCTTCTGTATTTTTTTCTTAGTGTGCCCTGTTAATAGATTCTCTCTATTTATCTTGCTGGTCTTATAGCGGGCTTTTTTGACATTGTCCTGATTGTATCCCCTGGCACTGAATCTTTTCTCCACCAGATTGAGTTCTTCATCTAGTCTTATTGCATCACTACAATTCCTTTTAGTTCTTACCATTTCTCCAAATGGAATGGATCTTATTTGTGATGGAGGGTGAGCACTACTGGCATGTAATGTGGCATTACATGCCGTAGGTTTCCTGTAGGGTACTGTCATTAGTTTGTCATTATCCACCACAATAGTGATATCCAAGAAATTGATCTGGGTGGTACTCTGTTCCTTCGTAAAAGTCAGATTGAAGGGATTGTCATTGATGTACACGAAGAATTCCTCCAGGGCATCACTTGTCCCTGCCCAAAACATCAGAATATCGTCAATGTAACGTCCTAGATATAATACATTTTCCATTAGGGCAGTCGGACCTTTTCGCCAGAGGTGAGTCTGTTCAAATTGTCCAATGTAGAGGTTGGCAAACGATGGCGAAAATTTCGCCCCCATTGCCACCTCTCTTATCTGGCGATACCAATTGCCATTATGTACAAATATGTTGTTGTTTAAAACTAGTTCAATTAAATCTAACAACATGATTGATTGTTCATACATATTTACTGGTCTCGTATCCAAAAAGTGCTGAATTGTCTGATGATATAAACATTGTTAATTTGTCCAGTCACGTTCTAACTGATGCAGAAATAAATTTGTTAAGCAAGGGACTGTGTTTCTGTCCAAGTTCGGTGCCTAACTTCACATCGTTACATATAAGCTGTTTTAAGTTTGTAAGAAAAATAAAGCTCTACAAATTCTTTCAAGACAATCAAAACACAAACATCATGACTGCGGCCTTAGACAACACTGATTCCATTCCATCGATTAGGGACATCAAAGATGTACATCTATTACTATCCTTAGATGATCAGGAGGAGAGCCCTTCTTTGCAAACTGTGGCAGCAGATTTAGATTTGGATATGTTTTCCAGAGTGGAGAGTGGTTTGAGGCAGAAGTCTAGATTCACTCCCCATTTATCAGGAGCTAACTCTATTGACAAGTTTCAGCAGAATGTCTTTCTTGATCTACATAAATTGGAAGATAGATTTTGTTCAAAAAATTTCTATCGCAAACAGAACATTACTGCAGATGAAAGAAAGGCACTTGAAAATCTTAAGAAAGATGACTCCCTTGTCATCCGAGAGGCGGACAAGGGAGGCAACATAGTGTTGATGAATAAATCCGATTATGTGGCTGAAATAGACAGACAGTTAGCAGACAGAACCACTTACATGAAAATATGTGGCAACCCATTACAATCTACAATTGAAACTATATCTAAAAAGTTGAAATACTGGAGGGACATGTGCCTCATCTCAGATGTTGAATTTAAATATCTTTTCAATGAAACTCCAACAAATCCATGCATATATTGCTTGCCAAAAATACACAAAGGGGGGAGTTTCCCTCCGGGGAGACCCATCATCTCAGGTATTGGGTCTCCTACGGAGAGAATATCTGAATATATTGACATTTTTTTGCAACCTTTGGTTATAAATTTGCCATCCTACATTAAGGATACATGTGATGTCCTGAGCAAAATTGTGGATGTGGAGTGGGTAAAGGGACACTATCTAGTCACACTGGATGTATGCTCCTTATATACGAGCATACCGGGGGAACTTGGACTAAGTGCGGTGCAGCACTTTTTGGATACGAGACCAGTACATATGTATGAACATACAATCATGTTGTTAGATTTCATTGAACTAGTTTTAAACAACAACATTTTTGTACATAATGGCAATTGGTATCGCCAGATAAGAGGGGTGGCAATGGGGACGAAATTTTCGCCATCGTTTGCCAATGTCTACATGGGACAAGTTGAACACACTCACCTCTGGCGAAAAGGTCCGACTGCCCTAATGGAAAATGTATTATATCTAGGACGTTACATTGACGATATTCTGATGTTTTGGGCAGGGACAAGTGATGCCCTGGAGGAATTCTTCGTGTACATCAATGACAATCCCTTCAATCTGACTTTTACGAAGGAACAGAGTACCACCCAGATCAATTTCTTGGATATCACTATTGTGGTGGATAATGACAAACTAATGACAGTACCCTACAGGAAACCTACGGCATGTAATGCACACATTACATGCCAGTAGTGCTCACCCTCCAACACAAATAAGATCCATTCCATTTGGAGAAATGGTAAGAACTAAAGGAATTGTAGTGATGCAACAAGACTAGATGAAGAACTCAATCTGGTGGAGAAAAGATTCAGTGCCAGGGGATACAATCAGGACAATGTCAAAAAAGCCCGCTATAAGATCAGCAAGATAAATAGAGAGAATCTATTAACAGGGCACACTAAGAAAAAAATACAGAAGACCAGAAAAGTCAGATTCATCACACCTTATTCCTCTCTGAGTACTGAAGTGTTTAAATTTTAAACAAATATTGGCACCTACTAACAGATGATATTAGCCTACAGGGAGCTGTGGGCTTAAAACCAACAATTACACACAAAAGGGGCAGAACATTGAGACAATCGTTGTGTCCAAGTTTCATACCAGCAGTGACAAACAAAACATGGTTACCATCTGCTCCGAAAGGTTTCCATAAATGTGGAACATGCAGTGTATGTTGCTTTGCTATGAAAATAACAATGACTTTTAAGTAGAATACTGAGAGAGTGTATACAGTTAATAAGTTCATCAACTGTAATACGAAGTTTACAATTTATTGCATAAAATGTATTTGTGGGAAAATATATATTGGAAGTACAGTGAGACCTCTCAAGGAGAGGATCCAAGAACACATAAGAGCTATACGCAACAACAACGCTCAATATCCCCTGGCTATCCATTTCAATACAGTACATAAGACAACGGAAATTCTAAACATAGGCTTCCATGGTATTGATGTGGTATGCCCAGGTTTGGGAGGTGGCAATAGAACAACAAGATTGCGTCAGACAGAAAGCAAATGGATTATTAATCTAAGGGCTGTAGAACAGGGCTTCAATGTGGATAAAGAGATGTTTGAATTTCTGTGATTCAATATAACGACATAGGCACCGCAAATTTTCCATCGCATGATGACTGGTGGTGGGGTCAATTCTACATCTACCATTTTCACTGTATGCAACAACCTAATACATCTATTACTTCCGACCCGATTGTCCTCTACCAGTTACAATTGTTTTGGAACCGGTTGGGCTAATGATTGCCATAGGATACTCAGTACCCTTCCCATTCGATGAATGTGACATCATATAGGTCAATGACCTTGTGAGAGATATCCTGACTATCCATCCATAACCACGGGGGATGGGATGTATGAGCTTTTGGTTCCATACCCTGTTGACTAACATTGGGAATTCCATCGCTGTGTTTTAATATGGACACTTTCTCTCTTTGTTTTAATATCTATTAATATGGGACATGAGGAATGAGCGATCCCTCCCAATATATACTATGTCTGTCAAATGCAATGCAATGAGCATGAGACAACGACAATCCACGTAATATTAATGCTGTCGCAGATTTTTCCAACTACGTTTTCAACCTCGTGAAGATATCCTGACTATCCATATATAACCACGGGGATGGGATATATGAGCGTTTGCTTCCACATCCTGTTGACTAACGTTGGGAATTTCATCGTTATGTTTTGGTGCAGACACTTTTTCTCTCTCTTTTTTATAATGTCTATTGATATGGGACTTGAGGAATGAACGATCCCTCCCAATATATACTATGTCTGTCAAATGCAATGCAATGAGCATGAGACAAGCGATAATCCATACAACATAAAAGCTGTTGCAGATTTTTCCAACTACATATCCAACATGTCATGCCTGTAGATTTTTCACTTTTGATGTTTCACTCAAGATCCTATTATTGTGCATAGATCTTTCAACTCGCATAATACTAAATATATTAACAAACAATATGTTGGATACGGCCAATATGGCCGCCATGGTTAGACAGAAACAGGACTGTCTTCAATGTTGGTCCTTTTTTAATGTCTAGTATATGCCGGGACGTGCATACAATATAATGGCGCGGATTGTAGATGCAGATGGGAGCACGTAACAGAAGGACGCTTTTGGGACCCTGAGTATCATTCGGTAAGCTTGAAGATTATAACTGACAAATCTCCTGACGAGCAGATGAGTTGCTCTATTCTCTGAGTTCTAGCGCGACGATATAATGAGATTACGAGTGTTTAACAAGTACATTTCCTGCCCCCTGATACCTGCTAAGAGTTGGTTCTGTCTCTTTTCTCTTTTCGATATAGAGCGGACTTAACATGGTCCCGGTTTCTATGGACTGACTGTGTGTTGGATTACTTGAGCAAACGAGCCTGATCTTTCGACCATAATAGATATCGCTAAAATCGCGATCTATTAGGTAAGATGCAAATGCTCATGCATCTCTCGATCTCTCCTCTTTAGACTTGTAGTAAACTGGATGGCAAATTCTCACGTCTGTGTTAAACAAAACCTATTTCTCTTTTCACACTCCTGTACTACAGATAAATGGAAAGATTCTAGAGGCAACTAATATTTTTTATGAAAACGACTGGTTTTGAATACAGAATACATAAATAGAGTTGAAGTAAGGTGGGAACAATAGGATTTTTCTCAGATACCCCTCCCTTGTCCTTCACGATAAAAATTGGGACATTTATAATATGTCACAGAATCACACATTGATTAAATCGAATCATTAATGAATGATAGAAATAAATTCATTCATTCGTGCTGTCTGTTATTTTAATGAAGGTTGATAGTAGGGTGTATAATCATTAGGAATAGAGAATCACTAATAGGGCACGTGGTGACTTTGGAGTCGGTTTTCTTTCTTTCTTCAGCGCACGGGTGATAATATTTCGAGGGTGAACCTAAGAATTTTAAAGTATGTTGCGCTTGGGACTGGCTTGTATACCTATGGTTATAATGTCCAGTAGGATAGTGGTTTTTAAAGTTTTGTATTGTTTTTTAGTTTTTATTAAAATGGAATGTTACAACCATGTTTTTACATGTAATTTGCAGCCTTGAGGAAGCCCAGGAGGCGAAGCGCGCATCGGCTGCCATTTGTGTATGAAATAAAAAGTGATAACAGACACTTTTCTTAGGATGCGGATCATTTATTGTGGACTGTGTGTTCAGATAGCACATATGGAATTGGACTAAATAACTTTGACTTCTTGTAGACAGCGTTCAGTTTATTAAGGAATATATTAATTACATTTTGGTGTGCTTTGGTGCTTATGATATACAGGGGAAGTAGGTGTTGCCTCCTAAAAATATTTGAGCACCTGCACTTAATATTTTACAAATTAAGCACTGACGCTGAGGAATAAAGATGTGGAATACCAAGCTCTGCGTGTGGGATGATCATTTGCATGTACCTGGGCTGGGGAGAATGCTACAACTGATGATGAGATAGGGGATTACGTAAACCCAGCAACCGTAAAAACCAACAGTGCTCTTATGGAGAGTTTTTCAGTGGTCCAGCAAACTGCTCGTGCATGCCTGGTGTGCCTCAGTCAAAGTTAAAATCGACGGTTGGTATATGTGGAGTCAAAGCGTCACTCTAGCCAATGCAAGAACTGTGAAGAAAGTAAAGGCCTTACTGAAAGTTTGTCGTCGGCTAGAAATTTGCTTGTAAAGCCGAGACAAGAGGTACTACACCACAACGTGACACAGAGCCGTCATTCATACAGTGTAACAGCGCAAAAAGCAGCAACAACCAGGTGCAGAGAAGCACTAAAGGCAGTGATAGCGGAGTGCAAGAATGCACTAAAAGCAGAAACATTTCTGACGCAAAGAAATTCTAAAGGCAGTAGAAACCAGATACAATGCAAAGAGAAGAACTCATACAAGAAACAAAGCTGCCACTCATCGCCAAAGAAGAGGGCAGCGCCTTACAACTGGAGAGTGGGTGCGACTATCCAAATGTCAGCACACGGCTAGTGCTTAAGGAAGGTGCAGGTCCAAGCGGGCATTAGACGCTGCCGGAGCAAGCACTGCTCCTGGTACCAAAAAGTTCCACAGGATATTATGCTGCTGCATTCCTAAAACCACTGCTTCCCTTCGATATCGCCAAAAAGCGAGATATTGTTGACAGATGGACTGCCTGGATTGAAACCTTCAATAATTTTACTGATGCGCAGGAAGAAACAAATGACAAAAAGATCATCAAATATCTAAAGAATTCAGCAGGTGAAGGAGTAAAAGAAGTGCTAAAGAATATACCACAATACCAAATGTTGACTAGTAAAGGCACATTTTCAGTCAGGAAAGGAAGAGAGCTGATGCAACGATGTATGAATTTGTTGAAAGACTTGATTTGCACATAAAGCACTGCAAGTTCAATGAGTTGAACAATGAAGAGGCCATGCATCTCAGAGTAATAGATGGTTACCTCTCCGATTCCTTCAGATGACAAATGCTGAAAGAAACACTTTGTTTGGAGTGGGTACACATGGGGCCAGAGCAGAAGAAAGAGCTGACAGACATGCAGCTAACATGGAGGCTGGAATGGCCCAAAACTACTCAGCGTTGAGTGTGAAAAGTAAGTCGAAATACAAAGTAGTAGGCCATAGAGTAATACCTTCAAAGAAAATGCACTTGTGTTTTCAATGTGCATTTTCCTTTCCACAAGAAGGTAAATGTCCCGCCATTGCACATATATGCAAAGGTTGTGGGAAAGAGAACCATTTTGTAACGGTCTGCAAAGCGAGGTAAAGATCAAATGAGTAACATTGAGAAAACAAAATGGAGGGAAGATCAAGTGCATTACGTTGAGAAAACAAAATGGCTGCCAGAAAGTTCCAAAGACATTCCAACCACACCCACAAGGCCAAGCGGCAATATCGGTTGAGGCAAGCAGAAACTGAACAACGCCCATTGTTGTCAAATTCTTCGCCTAAAAGTTTGTCATTGTCAAGTAACAGTGAGGAAGATGGGTGTGCGATGTCAATGTTGACTGCCGGACGACGTGCACATGTAGGATTAGCTTCTTGCAAGGGAGAATGCCAGTCGAAGCTAGGTCAACAGGTGGAAGTGTGAAATTCATTTGGACACTTTCCCAAGAACACACTGAAAGTGAATGGGTGCTCCATATCTTTTATCATAGACAGTGGCACCGATAAACATTATGCCAGCGGAAAAGTACTATGAACTGTGTCCACCGCCCTGGTTAACCCCGTCAAAAACTAAAGTGTATACATGGCTGCTTCAACGCCACTGCAAAGTCAAGGTTCATTCGTGGCAACTGTAAAACACAAAAAGACAAAAGTACAAGCACCAGTTCATGTCTTGCCAGACACTTGATCAAGTGCCTGTTTACTCAGTTTCTGTACTTCTGCTGACATGTGGCTGATTTCTGCATACTACAACATCAATCCCTATCATGAGATAGTGAATCAGTTTCCATCCTTGTCTCATAGACTAGGAAGACTTAAGACCATGAAAGTGCAACTTCACCTAAGTGAGGATATTCGTCCTATTGCTCAATGACATTGTTGAATTGCATTTCACTTACAAGAGGATGTTGAAAAAGAACTTGAGACACTATTAAAATGCAACATCATTGAGCAATCCCGGGTCCAATGCCATGGGTATCACCCATAGTGGTAGTGCAAAAAAATATAATGGAGGAGCCGCGTGCATCTGCGTTGATATGCGCCAAGCCAACAAAGCGATTGAAAAAGAGCGATATCCAGGTCCACACATTGATGACATGATTACCTAGCTGAATGGAGGTAAAGTATTTTCCTGCCTTGATTTGAATAAGGGGTATCACCAACTCAAACTGGAAGAAATTTGCAGGTACATTACCACCTTTTTGACTAATGTGTGTTTATTTAGGTGAAAAGGCTAAGTTTCAGTGTGTCATCTGTTACAGAACTCTTTCAGGATGTCATTTATCACGTAATACAGCCAGTCAAAAATGCTTTCAATTACAGTGATGACATGCTAGTTTTTGGAGTGACTCGAAAGGAACATGATAAAGCTCTTACACAAGTGTGTTTCATACTTGCCAATGCAGATCTCACTTTAAATGCAGCAAAATGTGAATTTCATAAAACTAGACTCAAGTTCTTCAACCACATCTTTTCTGATGGGGGACTTATTCCAGATCCAAATAAAGTACAAGCCTTGTCATCCACTTCTCCGCCTTCCTTGGTATGGCCAGTTACTGTTCAAAATATATACGTGACTCTTCCACTGTAAGTGCCCCATTGAGAGACTTAACGAAACTAAATGTCCCATTTCAATGGTCAAGTGAATGTGAACAAAACTTCAAGAAAATCTAGCATGTAATTGAGAACACCACAGAAATGGCATCTGAAATTGCCGAAGGAGGTTGTCGTTAATGCAAGCCCAGTGGGGTTGGGTGCTAACCTTGCCCAGCACACTGGACATCCCAATGCCTCAAGACACATTCTGGCTTATGCTAGCCGAAGCCTGTCATCAAGAGAACGTGCCTATTCACAACCTGAAAAAGAAAGCCTCGCTGTGGTGTGGGCTTGTGAGCATTTTCATGTGTTCCTATATGGAAAGCATTTCACGGTTATCACCGACCACCAAGCAGGGCTCACCATTTTCAGCACTCCTAAATCCAAGATGCCCCCTTGCATTGAGAGGTGAGGGTTGTGATTGCAGGAGTATAATTATACAATAGTGTCTTGTTCAGGGAAAGATCAAAATCCTGCTGAGTACTACTCATGTGTGCCAATACAGTTTCATGAAACTACTTCTAAAGCAGATGATGCTTATGTTAATTTCATTGAAAAATCCAGTACTCCTGCTGCCATGTCAGTAGAACAAATCATGACTGCTACGAGTACTGACAGGGATTTGCTAATACTCAAAGACATAATTGCATACCAATCATCGCAAAAACATAATCGACCTCTTCATGATGACCTTGAATACTAGAAATTCAAAAATGTGGAGGAAGAACTTTCAGTTACCCCAGAAGGCATCATCTTACAAGGGTCGAGAATTATCATATTTGAGAGCCTGAGACAACAAGTTATTGAGCTGGCTTATGAGGTACACCCTGGAGTTGTTGCTATGAAACAAGCTCTACGGGACCGAGTGTGGTTCCCTCGTATTGATGAAAGAGTTGAAAAAGAGTTAAAGGCCTGTCATTTGTGCAACTGCTTGTCATCCAAGACAACCCTGCATCCATAAAACATTTCAGATCTTCCAAAGCATGTATGGGAGAAGATTGCAATTGAATTCTTTGGACCCCTTGACAATGGTCATCATATACTAGTAATTGTTGATGAAGATTCACATTTTCCCCTTTGTGTAAGATCTGTCATCAACTTCTCATGGCAGAGTAATTGAGAGACTAGAAAGTATCTTTGCAACCAGGGGTGTTCCCTCGATTTCGAAATCTGACAATAGCCTGCCTTTCAATAGTCAAGATTAAAGATTTTCCCACTCATCTAAATGTGAAGTATCAGTAAAGCATGCCTCTCTGGCCACTGGCAAATGGTATTGTTGAGAGTGAAGAGCACCGTCAAGAAGGCAGTTCAGCACACCGAGCTGGAAAAGCTTGAACTCAAATCAGTTCTTTAGTCTACGCTACATGCATATAGGTCAACTCCCCATTCTACTGCGGGTGAAAGCCCTGCCACCTTAATGTTTGGGAAAGCCATAGGAACCAGATTGCCTCAATCAAACACTGAGAGATCTATTGCCATTGATAAACTTCGCACCACTGATTTGTCTCACAAACGCAAAATGAAGACCTACTTGGACAGGTCCCGCCATGCCCGGAACACTGTCTTCAAGACAGGAGACCAAGTTATCATCAGACAGAAATGGAAACGCAAGTCTGATGCTCCTTTTGATGCTGACCCACTGAGGGTTGAGACTAGTGAAGGATACATGGAGAATGCTCACCATCCTGGAGAGTGCATTTAGCGAGATTCTTCTCATTTCAAACACCTGCCTCAACATTCGCCAATTCCAGATGTCAGGAGTGAGACATGTCCACCTGAGAATCCAGAGAGCCAAATGACTGCATCAATGGCACTGTCACTAGTACCAGTCATGGACACTTCTACAGTATCTCTGCAGCCTCACATGACCTGATCTGGGCGTTTGATTTGAGCACCAAAACACCTTATTGAAGAGTTGTAATGTATATATGTATTATCTGTACTTTTTATTTAACAAAGCGGGAGATGCAGTGTCTTGTGAGTTAGGGATGATGGGAGACTTTTGGTTCCTGATGGACTCCATAGAACAGTGGCGTAAGTGTGTGGGTTTGGGTGATAGAATTCAAGATGTAGAATGTTCAGTTAAAGGTTACATGCTGAGGAATAAAGATGTGTAATACCAAACTCCATGTGTGGTGTAATCATTTGCATGTACCCGAGCTGATGAGGACGCTACATAAGGTAAGTCCTGTATGACCCATAGGGCAAGGTGCAAAGCATTTAACAGGCAGGACATGCACTTTTAAGTTTTACATGTCTCTGTAGTGAGAAACTCTCAATTGTGTTTTTCACTACTGCAAGGCCTATCTCTGCCATAGGATAACATTGGGATTACCTCATCACAACTTTTAAGTGTAATTACCAATTGTGAAGAGATAGACCTTTTTAAATTTAGTGTCACTGGACTCACAATTTAAAATCACAGCATATGGTTAAGTTGGATTTTAAATTACAGTTTAGCAAAGGCCACTTTTAGAAAGTTGGTATTTACTTACTTTATCGATTTGGGGCCTGCTGCCTGTCTCTGTTCAGTCTGGGTTGGGTGACAGCAGGGCTTTATGTATTCCCTCTAGACAGCCACACACAAAAGGAGCTTAGGTGTGTCTGATGGGGATTCCTGGGTGATGGGGGGAGGAACTGGACACAGCCTCACACTTATACCTGAGTAAGGGGCTGCACACACCCCTGTAGTGAACCTGTAGCCAGGGCAGGAAGGGAGGACCTCGTTGCACTTCAAAGTTTTCTTTGGAGACTCCCCCACTTCAAAGGCACAACTGGGTATAAATACTGGACCTCTGACACCATGACTTTAGTACACTTTTCTACCTGTGACCACTCTGCCAATACGAAGAACTGCTGTGCTGCTGGAAGGACTGCCACTCTGCTGGACTGCTGATTTGCTGGACTCTTGCTTTGCTATGCTCTTGCCTTTCTGAGCTTCCTTGCTGCCTGCTGTTCTGTGAGAAGAACTGGACCTGCATCACTTGAACCCAGAGTGACTCCTTTTATAAGTCTCAGGGACATCGAAGAGTTCAACTCATCCTGCTACAGCACCTAGACATTGCTTACTTGCAAGTCTTGCCCTGCCAAGTGGTGCCAATCCAGCCCTGGGCTCTTGGAAGTAGGTCTAAAGTGCTGCTACAACCAGAACCCATGCATCCTCATCAGAACCGGTGCATCTTCACCTTTGCATGAATCAGAGCCAGCGCATCCTCGTTGTTGCATGGAGCAGACCCATCACATCACCTTTGGAACCAGCACCTCGCACTCAAAACCAATGAATCGCCGAGAAAATCGACGCATCTTGCCCACTGTGTGGCTTGATACCAACGCAGCATATCAACTGCATCTCGCAGCTTCATCGACGACGACGCAACTCGGATCAAGGTACTTTGGTTCAACTGGCGCAAGTAGGTCCCTGTATCTGGCCCGCGCTCCATCATAGTTGGCCTGAACTTTTGACTATGCCCTGGTCCAGCATGGCCAGATATCCCATCTAAGCGCTTCTTACTTCTCAGCGCTATTTTATATTTATTTTTTGAAAATT
This sequence comes from Calotriton arnoldi, assembly GCA_963921515.1. Taxonomy (NCBI): domain Eukaryota; kingdom Metazoa; phylum Chordata; class Amphibia; order Caudata; family Salamandridae; genus Calotriton; species Calotriton arnoldi. The sequence continues at coordinate 122,848 of CAWUFW010021032.1, forward strand.
CATATCTGGACTTCTACCTGTTGGATTTTTGTTGTTTTAGTCTTGTTTTATTTATAAAATCATTCTTTATTTTTTCTGACCTTGTGTGGAGTCTTTTTGTCGTGTTTTCACTGTGCTACTGTTTGAAGTGTTGCACAAATACTTTACACATTTACTCTTAAGTTAAACTGGACTGCTCTGTGCCAAGCTGCTAGTGGGTGAGCACAGGCTAATTTAAGGTGTGTTGTGACTTCTCCTGACTAGGATTGTGGTTCCTGCTTGGACAGGGTACATACCTCTTCCAACCAGAAACCCAATTTCTAACAAAGACCATATTTAAACCAAGATTTTTAAACCTAGATCTCAGGGCTGTAAACTCCTTCTGAATGGCAGCAGTTTCTTTTGCACAATATCGATGTACATCAATTTAATTTCCATCAAGCATCAGAGAAGGAATCTTTTGAGCAGCTCTTCTTACCATAAGTACATGATGATGATGACGAAGAACTGTGAAAATAATTTGTCTAGGTTTAGGCTGTTCAATTTGCAATGAGAAGGAAAGTGGAGTGTCTTATTTATCTCAAATTTGTCATCAAACTTTAGATTTAGAAGTTTAAGCAGCATATTTTGCAGACATAATCGGTACTCAGATCCTTCAATATGTTCTTCAGAATTAAGGATCCTCAAATGTTAATGTCTATTGCGATTCTCTAAATACAAAATTCATTTCTTCATAGGAAGAATTTGGCAGCTGCAGGAAGCATTTGTTAGATCATAGTTTTATATAATTATGAGACTTTCATAGATAAACTAATCAAATTGCTTCCAATATTTTTAATGTCCATACTTATGACATCAGTATTAGATAAAATGGCTTTGATTTCTTCTAAAATAGTACCTCAGTGATAGGTCTGCAGACTCAATAATAACCTTGGATTTGATGGTCAGAGGAGATACAGTCGGATTTATTTTATCTGAATAGCTAGATGCATTTTTGCTATCCATACATAGGGTATTATATTTAGGGAAATGTAAAAAAATGCTGTAGGTGTCAGTAAAAATAGTAGTTGTTATGTAAAATTATTAAAAAATAATAATAAAGAGAGACAAAAATATGAATTTCAGAATCCACAGTTCAGCGGGTACTTGAGGAGTCAAGAACCATAACCAGTAGATATTATCACAAACCAGCTTCCCTTTGGTTGTGTAACAGCTAAAACAGACCTGGGATGGCCTAGGCGGAAGCCGCACCTCTCGCACCTCTCGCTTCAGAGCCTCTGCTTAGTCTGACTGAAAATTCTGCCGCGGAGCAGCAGCAGACCGGTGAGACGAGTCGGGATTATGCTCATCTGAATCAACGCAGGCGAAGCCCCAATTTTCACCAGAGTACCATCAGGCAACAGATGAGAACACAGGGAAGAATTTATAAAAGAACATAATGTCCTCTTTGTCATACAAGATAACATCCATTTATTGGCTGGGATGAACTCATGGCAAAGCAGCCATCTTAAAAAGCATGCCATAAGATGTAATGCACTTGCAATAAGGGACTTCTGTCACATTTGTGATGGAGTAACCCATTCACCAAAGTCTAGTCAGGCCCTATGTATTTATTTATCACAAATTCCATTGGAAATGTTCCTTATATAGCTATATATAAACCATTATAAGGGACCGCTCACTGAACCAATTGATTTTAATTCTGTTCACTTCATTTGCTCATTCTCAGACAATAGAGTAAGTTGAAAAGTGAAGGCCATGGTTATTCTAAAGTAATGTTCGATATGATGCACTACAAGTGCATCCTTACAAGGAAAAAGTATTAAAATGTTATTCCCCATAACCTTTTAGCTAAAAGTATAAATCAAAACCAAATGATTGATGTAAGTCTTTCAGAAAAAAACTGCTCTTACCGTCTCATTGCCATCTAAATTGTTACTACCAGGTTCAAGAAAAGAATGTAATATAATTTTTCATTTAATGGTGAACAGTTTTACAATTTAATTTGGCTATAAGTCCAATGAGGCCCTCTAGATCACAGAAACAAGGCTGAAGACTATGGGACTAAAATACTTTTTTTTACTGTGCTATTACTGAGTATATCTATAACTTTTAAATAACTATTAATATTTTAAATAATATTTAAATGACTTAAAATTAAAATGCACATCTCAGTGCCTGTAAATTTCCATAGGTCTGGTCTGCTTATTACAAAGTGTTATCACAAAGGTAGCTGTTTGAGCTTATTAATTATGAAAATTATTTAGTATAGCCAGCAAGCCTTTAACAGGTAGTTGTTATAAATTTTGTTACAGGCTATAGATAGGTATAGTTTTACATGCAATCTCAGAGATGTATTGTAGTAGGCAAGGTTTTCAGCTTCGGACACTCACTCTGACAAACCCTTAGGATTCTCACAGTGATGACCCTTGTTATGTCCTGTTGAACAAAGTGGTATATTGTTTTACTAGATGTATTTTTCTATTTGTAATTTTATAGCTCTATTCATGATTGTACACTTGAATAAGCTGGTGTTGGGTAAGGTGTAAAGTCAATGATAAAGTGAAAAGGTTTCATCATTTCTTTGGTAGTGCCAGATGTCATAGGAATGATCTGTTTATTATCAAACATTATGACAAAGTCAGTAAGCCTGACCTATTTATTAGGAAAAGCATGTATTAAAGACAATGGGCACTTAAGGATGGATTGTTATTACACTGTCCTAAAGCAACTAGGCATGTAATTTGTTACATGGCATTTCACAGATTACAGTTGTAAGTAAGGGTTTTGTGTTTGGCAATCCACCTGAACAAACCATGGGGATAGAAAATATGAACTAAAATAATCCCCATGGGTTCTTTTAGAGCAGGTAGTATTTTGCTTGGGCAACTGTCCTTTTGTACTTTTACAACTGCATGCTGGATAGTTGCCTTGTTTGATGTGATATCCTCTGGCAAACGATGGATAAACAAGATTCATGTGCAGGGAAATGTTATGCCAAATGCCATACGTCTGGTCTGTTTATTATGAAAAGTTATTACACAGGCAGTACGCCTTTCTTTTTTATTGTTAAAAGCACATGGTAAAGCTATTAGGCCTATACCAGTGGATTGTTATAATAGTATGTTACAGGCCAGAGAAAATATTTGATTACATATAATCACACAGATTGCAATAGTAGGTAAGGGTTTTGCTGTTGGTCACCTACTATGGAAAACCCTGGCAGTGGAATTGCACTGTGATGATTCTTGTTAGGCCCTATTTAGAGGGGTTTTATATTGTTTTGCCAACTATAATTCTGTACATGTTTGTAATTTTATACATGCATGCCAGATGGTTGGCAGCTTATGTTGTATACATTTCAAGCCATTGGTAAAGGCTAGAGGTCTTATTGTTTCACTGAGAAAAGTTATGTCAGATTCCTTAGGTGTGATCTGTTTATAATGAAAGCCTATGACAACGCAAGTAGGCACGCATTTACGCATTGTGAAAAGCATGTGTTGAAAGCAATAGGCTTTTAGGGGTAGATTGTTATTACACTCTGCTAAAGCCTGCAGGCAGGTATTTTTTTACATGGAATGTTGCAGATTAGTAGTAGGCAAGGGATTTGGTGATGATGACCCACCCAAACAAATCATGGGGATAGATGATTTGCACTATGGTAATCCTTAATAAGCTCTATTAGTAAGAATTTTATATTGTTTTTACAACTGTATTTTGCACATATTTGTAATTTTATTAAGGTACACCTGATGATTGCCTCGTGGGAAAGTTTATAACCAACACAGTTGGTCCGAGTTGGTCATGGTGACAAGTTATAGGCCTGATTGTTTATAATGAAAAGTTACGATAAAGGCCGGAGGCCTGGCATATTGAGAGTGGAAAGTATATGTTGAAGTCAATAGGCATTTTAGAGTAGATCATTATTACTAGCCTACAGATAGGTATTTTGTTACATGGAATCTCACAAATTACCTTAGTAGGCATAGTAGGTAAGGGTTTTGGTGCAGGATTTCCCCACAGACAAACCATGAGTTTAGAAGATTTGCACTGTCAGAATTCTTGTTAGACACTCTTAGGAGAGATAATATTTTGCGTTGCCAACTGTCATTTTGCGTACTATATACTTTTATGAATGTATGCCTGCTAGTTGCTTTGTTTGAAGGCTTAAGCTCAGTAGAGGAGCTTCAGATGGTTATGGTCATAAGGCAATGACAACAGCTACAGGCCTGATTACTTCCCTAGGAAAAAATATTTCCGATCCATAAGCCGGATCTGTTTATGAAACGTTATGATAAACACAGTTGGCCTGACATATTGAGTGTGAAAAGCATTTGTGAAAGTCAATAGGGTGTCACAGATTACCTTTGTAGGGAAAGTATTTTGTTGTATTTACCAACTCTGAAAAAAAAACTCTGTGGGAAGAAAATGTGTGCAGTAATAATTCTTGCTAGAACGTTTACTTAGCTGTTTGAAATGATAATATAATTGTTTTTTAAATCATTAAATAATACATACATCCATATATTTAGATATAGATTCAGATACATACACAGAGGGCCTTTGGCTCAGCTCTGTTCTGACATTGGTCTGTCTGAGTGTCATACTACCCTCTATTTACATCCATTACAGCGTACTGCATGAGGTAACAGCTCAGTCCGTATCAATCATTGGCTCTCTTGCCCTGTGAATAAAAGCATTTTCTGATCACATGTGTACATCCACCTGAAAATGAGTGCACTTCGTGTCAGGGTTCGTTCTCCAGTCCTTTAGTTTTCAATGTTCTCCTTTCTTTTCTTTACTTCTCCTCTTTTTATTTTAATGTTTCCTAAGAGGATTCTACAGCTCTCCAGGGAGTACTAAACGGTTGCTTCCTTGCTGCTCATTTCATCTGAAATGTGATGCATCCAACATGGTCAAGTCCTCTAAACCTGGAGACCATTATAGAATGCTATTGTCATAGTTGTTAGTGTTTTACCATCTTAGGATAGCCAACACATTGGTTCTAAATGTGGGGGACACGCTGAAACGTTAAAAAAGCGATAGACTATTTGCAATACTTCTGCAAAACAGACACACTCTGTTATGTTTAGTTTTGTAATTACAAGCGTATGATTCCTGTGGTTGGACTGCATCACGATATATGTTTTTCTACTTGTGCTCTTATAATTTATTTTGCATATGTTGTTGAGCTTGAGTGTGTTTTATTGCGTTTTTTTTTAGAAATGAGGGTTTCTAGTTGGCACTGGTTTGCACCGTTGTCGAAATAGACACCCTTCTTCCTAGTCAGGGTAAGGGGGATACACTTTAAAAAAAAAACCTGCTCACCCACTTGGTAGCTTGGCATGAGCAGGCAGGCTTATCTCAGAGGCAGTGTGTAAAGCATTTGTGCACACATAGAGTAATACAGTGAAAACACTACAAATGGACACCATACCAGTTTAGAAAAATAATTAATCTTTATCTAAACCAAACAAGACCAAAGCGGCAAAAAAAATCCACAATACAGTTATTAAAATATGACCTTTAAAACGTAGGAACAGTTCTGTCCATAGCAAACTATAGATGCAACACTTTCAATACAAAGTACCTTGGATGTGTCAAAAACATAAACAAAAACAGTCGCAGGGAAGGTGATGCGTCGGCTCCTTATGCGCAGGGAAGGTGATGCGTTGTTTCCTTACTGTCACGCAGGGGTGGTGATATGTTGGTTCCTTACTAAAAGGGAGGTGATGTGTCAGTTTCTTACTGTGCAGGGAGGTGATGTGTCGGTTTCTTATTGTGGCCCCAGCGTTGCTGTAGACTTGGTGCCCCGGTGCGATGCGTGAGGATCGGGGATGCATCGGTTCTCGATGCAGTGGCGGCAACGGCGCTGCGTTGGTTTCTCCAGCCGCGGTCCCACGATGCATTGGTTCTTGCAGCCGCACAGCAGGGCCTGCGTCGGAATTGGTGCTGTGATATCGGACTTCGTAGATCAGTGCACTCGATGCGGTGTGCAGCGATTTCTCCAGTTGCGGGCAGGCACTGAATCAGTTTCTTTGGCGATGCGTCGGAAACGGGTGCGGATGCGTCGCGCTTCTCGTCGTTGCATTACTTTTCCAGCTCCCCACGGCAGGAACAACCTCAAAAGGTTCAGAACAGCAACAGGCACCTCTTGGCAGGTCAGATCTCCCAGCAAGGAGGTTCAGGGGAGCTGGGGGTGAAGTCTTTGTGTTCCTGAGAACAGAATATCGATTACAAAATATTGAGTAGCACAAATATCGAGTTGTTAATAACGTAGGTCAGAAATATCGACAGCAAGAATATCGTGGTCAAGAATAGCGACTTAAGGTAAGTTATATCGATTTTGAAAATATCGAAGTGTTTAATATCGTTTGCAAAAATATAGTTGTTAAAAATATTGTTTTATATTATTGTTATGTATTTTAGTATATATTTTATATGTATGTGATGTATGTTTTCTTGTATAAGAATTGTTTCTATTTATAATATATGTGTTACATTTTTAGTAGTTATTAATTTTTTTTATTTGAATTTTGCGCTTTTAGTGCCAAAGCGGGTTGTGGGTTTATAGGGGAATAGGGTGGGAAGTAACTTAGGGGTCTATTACGATGGCGGTCGGATGTCCACCGTGGGGCCGGCGGTGGCACCCGCCGGACCGACGGTGGATATCCGCCCGCGATCGCAACCAAGCAAACCGCCGGTCAAATTAGGATGGCGGTGGTGACCGCGGCGGTGGGAAATTCCGACCGCCGCTTTTCTGCCGGTTGCCATCCGCACTCCTGCCTGGCAGATGGAGCAGGACCAGGATAATGGTGGCGGTGCAGAGCAGGCTCCGCCGGCAGGATTATGATGCCGGTGGTAGCCAGCCTTTCCTCAGCGGTCAAACTGCCATGGAAAGGCATGCGGAGATTGTCTTCTGGGGGCCCGTTGCGGGCCCCAAATGTGTTGGGGGGAAGTGCACTGGGGGGGTACCCATGGTCCCCCCTACATTTCCCTGTACCAGGTGGCAGGCACTGTGCAGTGCCTGCCACGCAGTGCAGGGAAATGCAGGACATGCCCCTTTCGGCATCGCGGCGGTGCTGCGGACAGCAGCAACCGCCGCAATGTTAAGGCCCACGATCAGACCGCCGCGGTCGGATTTCGAGTGCGGGTCATCGTAATTCTTTTTTATTTTTTTATTTTTAATAATATATTTTTAATATATATTTTTTGAGTGTGGATAGTATTTTTTTTTCTATACTATCCAACACTTTCCCTACTGTTGCATTCACCGGAGTGGGAATAGTAATTTTTACCCCTCCGCTATCCAGCACTTTCCCTACTGTTGCACTCACTGGAGTTGGAATAGTAATTTTTACCCCTCCGCTATCCTGCACTTTCCCTCCTGTTGCACTCACTGGAGTTGGAATAGTAATTTTTACCTCTCTGCTATCCAACATTTTCCTTACTGTTGCACTCTCTGGAGTGGGAATAGTAGTGTTTACCCCTCCGCTATCCAACACTTTCCCTACTGTTGCACTCACTGGAGTGGGAATAATTTTTTTACCCCTCCGCTATCCAACACTTATCCTATTGTTGCATTCAGTGGAGTGGGAATACTAATTTTTACCCCTCTGCTATCCAACACTTTCCCTACTGTTGCACTCACTGGAGTGGGAATAGTAATTTTTACCTCTCCGCTAGCCAACACTTATCCTACTGTTGCACTCATTGGAGTGGGAATAGTAATTTTTATCCCTCCGCTATCCAACACTTTCCATACTGTTGCTCTTACTGGAGTCGGAATAGTAATGTTTACCCCTCCGCTATCCAGCACTTTCCCTACTGTTGCACTCACTGGAGTGGGTATAGTCATTTTTAAGCCTCCACTATCCAATACTTTCCTTACTGTTGCTCTCTCTGGAGTGGGAATAGTAATTTTTACCGCTCCGCTATCCAACACTTTCCCTACTGTTGCACTCACTGGAGTGGGAATAACTTTTTTTTACCCCTCCGCTATCCAACACTTATCCTACTGTTGCATTCAGTGGAGTGGGAATACTAATTTTTACCCCTCCGCTATCCAACACTTTCCCTACTGTTGCATTCACTGGAGTGGGAATAGTAATTTTTCCCCTCCGCTATCCAACACTTTCCCTACTGTTGCACTGTTTGGAGTGGGAATAATAATTTTTACCCCTCCGCTATCCAATACTTTCCCAACTGTTGCACTCACTGGAGTTGGAATAGTAAATTTAATTATTTTGCTATCCAACACTTTCCCTACTATTGCACTGATTGTATTGGGCAATTTAAGTTTAAATATTTATTCATAGTTAAATGTTTTAATTTATTCTAGAATGTTTTTTTATATTTTAAATTATTATACATATATATTTTATTTTTATATAATTTTAAAGTTTTAAAATAAATTAAAGATAACAGTTTATTAATTATTTTACAGTAAATATATATGTATAAACTATTATGTTTGTGTGTTTATTTTTTATTAAGTTTATTTGTAATATTTTGTAAAAATGTATATTACATTTTTTTTATTTTTTTATTAATATTTTTATTTTTTTATTTTTAATATATATTTTTTTCAAAGTGTTTGAGTGTGAATAGTATTTTTTTCTCCGCTATCCAACACTTTCCCTACTTTTGCATTCACCGGAGTGGGAATAGTAATTTTTACCCCTTCGCTATCCTGCACTTTCCCTACTGTTGCACTCACTGGAGTTGGAATAGTAATTTTTACCTCTCTGCTATCCAACATTTTCCTTACTGTTGCACTCTCTGGAGTGGGAATAGTAATGTTTACCCCTTCGCTATCCTGCACTTTCCCTACCGTTGCACTCACTGGAGTTGGAATAGTAATTTTTACCTCTCTGCTATCCAACATTTTCCTTACTGTTGCACTCTCTGGAGTGGGAATAGTAATGTTTACCCCTCCGCTATCCAACACTTTCCCTACTGTTGCACTCACTGGAGTGGGAATAATTTTTTTACCCCTCCGCTATCCAACACTTAACCTATTGTTGCATTCAGTGGAGTGGGAATACTAATTTGTACCCCTCCGCTATCCAACATTTTCCCTACTGTTGCACTCTTTGGAGTGGGAATAGTAATTTTTGCCCCTCCGCTATCCAACACTTTCCCTACTGTTGCTCTCACTGGAGTGGGAATAGTAAATTTTACCCCTCTGCTATCCAACACTTTCCCTACTGTTGCACTCAATGGAGTGGAAATAGTAATTTTTACCTCTCCGCTAGCCAACACTTATCCTACTGTTGCACTCATTGGAGTGGGAATAGTAATTTTACCCCTCCGCTATCCAACACTTTACATACTGTTGCTCTTACTGGAGTTGGAATAGTATTTTTACCCCTCCGCTATCCAACACTTTCCCTGCTGTTGCACTCACTGGAGTGGGAATAACTTTTTTTACCCCTCCGCTATCCAACACTTATCCTACTGTTGCATTCAGTGGAGTGTGAATACTAATTTTTACCCCTCCCCTATCCAACATTTTCCCTACTGTTGCACTCACTGGAGTGAAAATAGTCATTTTTACCCCTCCGCTATCCAACACTTTCCCAACTGTTGCTCTTACTGGAGTGGGAATAGTGATTTTTACCCCTCCGCTATCCAACACTTTCCCTACTGTTGCATTCACTGGAGTGGGAATAGTAATTTTTCCCCTCCGCTATCCAACACTTTCTCTACTGTTGCACTGCTTGGAGTGGGAATAATAATTTTTACCCCTCCGCTATCCAATACTTTCCCTACTGTTGCACTCACTGGAGTTGGAATAGTAAATTTAATTATTTTGCTTTTCCTACTGTTGCACTGATTGTATTATGCAATTTAAGTTTAAATATTTATTCATAGTTTAATGTTTTAATTTATTCTAGAATGTTTTTTTATATTTTAAATTATTATACATA